>CM062297.1:442012530-442285030 GCA_031216915.1 Pictodentalium vernedei | reverse complement strand
AATTCATCCGTTTCTTCTAATGTGTCTTTAATTGGTGGTTGTTCAATAGGATGGATCTCGAAATCGTCCAAAGAATGGCCAGGAAGGTTAAAATGTTGTGCTACTGGGGCATCAGCATTATGTTTTATATCCTGTTTGTGTCTAGTAGCACGTTCTCGAAAAGGATTTTGACTTTGACCAACATACTGTTTCCGACATCGCTTACAAGTGATAAGGTAAATAATGTTTGGTGAATCACAATGGAGGGGGTTACGGATCTGATAATGATTTTTCGTTTGTTCGGAGGAAAATTCCTCTTTCTGATCAGGCATAAAAGTATGCAGTCTACAACGAGGCTTTTTGCAATTAAATACCGCGCCACTACTATTTTGCAACGGTCTGTCGTGTTCAATCTTCAGTGGTTCGAAATCGGTAGTTTCAGCTGGACTTTCGAGCTTTTTCAGGGTTTGGGATTTCAGGCTACGCAAGAGGCGCAGCGAGTACCCTCTCGATCTGAGGGCGCCAAATAGAGTAGAACAAGCCTCATTGAAATTTACCTTATCACTTGAATTGCGGTGGAAACGAATTAGCTGTGATTTGATGATACCTTTAAATGTATGTTGAGGATGAAATGATTTTGTGTGCAATAATTGATGTGAATCAGTTGGTTTAAAATATACTTTATAATCTAAATGACCGGACGCCTGAAATTGCTTGCCTTTATACACGGTCACATCGAGAAAATCAACAGAATTTTCACTGAAAGTAGCTTTCAATTTAATATTTGGATCGTGATTGTTCAAAATTTCTAAAAATTCATCAAAATCTTCTTTTGAATGTTCCCAAATAATAAAAATGCCATCTAAATACCTGAGATATACGAGTGGATGCTTTGCACATTTGCTTAAGGCATTTTCCTCCCATTCCGCTACATAAATGCTTGCAAAATTAGGACTGAATCTTTTACCCATAGGACAACCCATTATTTGTAGAAAATATTCTCCATTGAATTGAAAGTCATTACCTTTTAAGCTCAGCTCTAAAAGATCCAAAATTTGTTCATCCGGGCGTTTCGCATCCGGATATTTTTCAAAGTCATTTTTAACTGATTTAACACCTTTATCATTATCAATGTCCGTATACATACTGTCGATATCCAAAGTAGCCAGAATTGCATTTTTTGATATTTTCAATTTCGAAATTTTTGACAGGAAATCCTGTGTATTTTTTTAGATAGCTCGGATGTCTATTTGCTATAGGTTTCAGATGATAATCAATTAATTCTGAGATCGCATAAGATTCCGAATTACAATCTGATACAATTGGCCTCCCGGGTGGAGTTAAGTCATCCGTCCATGAAGAACGGTCCTTGTGGATCTTTGGTAGGATATAAAATTGTCTTGTTTGAGCACTGAGCTTAGCTGTTAAATATTTCAATTGTTTTTTGGTAATGTGACCTTCGTCGAGGAGAAATTTTAAGATCTTATTGAATTTTTCGATATTACTAGGCCAAATAAGTGAATCTATTTTCTTATAATGTTTAGTATTGCTGAGTTGTCTCATGGCTTCCTTTATATAATTATCCCGAGATAGAACAACTACCGACCCACCTTTGTCGGCTGGTTTAATTACTAATTTCTTATTTTTTCGAAGTTTCGTGAGGGCTCTCCGTTCACCGGCTGTTAAATTGTCTTTATCGGAGAGTATGTTCATGCTGAACACCTTTTGGATGATTCGTTTGCTAGCCTCAATAATTTCGGGATCTACTTCACTATCTGGAGGTGACCAACCAGATGATTCTGTAAAAGGAAGTTTCCGACCGCTGGAGTTTCTAAAGCGGTCGGCTAATTTCATTTGCCTAAGAAAATTACAGTTGTATGATGGTAAATTTGTTTGGTTATCAGTTTTAGGCTTTGGTGCTGGTACAAAAGTTAAACCGCGATCTAAAAGCGATTTCTCTTGGGTTGTTAGGTCGCTGGTGCCAGACAGGTTAACCACATTAGTTCCTAATCCCACATCTGTTAGGCGGCTGTTACCTTTGCCTTTACTTAGTTTAAATTTAGGTGGTTCAACCAGTGATCGTACATAATATTGGCGGTTCTCGTGGTCCAATGGATTAAATCCTGAGCAACATCAAACTTCGCGTCATCAATTTTAGGTATAACGTTAACGTCCTTCACTTTCCGAATGGTTTCGTTGATGATGCTCAGGGTTCTCCTCTCAGCCTGAGGGAGTTTTTGCGAAAAGTTTAGTTCAGCGAAATAAATTTTTGCTGATCTAAACTTGACCCTGATATCGCTAAGCATATTCCGCAACTGCTTAACTACGAGATCAGAATTATCGTTTCGAGAATTCACACCAATATTTAATAATATTTTTGGGGACTGGACTGGCCCCTGTGCCCTTTAAACATAGAGCGCAGATGATTGAATTTGGCGCCGGGGTAACACTCCACCTGGATGTCCGGATGGGGATTTCGATCAATGCGTCCTAAATTTGAACTTCCAATCATAAGGATGTTTTTACAAACATCGGGGAGGCGCCAATTCCTTTGGTCAAAATTAACTCCGCTTTTATGCCGAAACTGGGAGAATTTAGAATCAAATGAGCGGCCCGAGTTGCGGCTCGGTGATTTGACTTTCTCTGAGTACGATATACCTGGTTGAACCACACTAGAGGCAGGAGAAGGGGGAGAAGAAACAGAAGCAGGAGAGGAAATAGAAACAGGAGAAGAAACAGAAGGAGGAGGAGGAGTTCTAGTGAGAGCACTAGGAGAACCAGAGAAGAAAGGCTGAGGAGGAGTAGGAGGTAGAGGAGCAAGACGAGGCGAGACAGCGTTACTCAATTTGCGAGCATCTTCAGTCACAATATGGACCGGAGATGTTTGCAAATTGAGGCGCTTACTCTGAGAGAAAGAAGAAGTAGAAGGAAAAGAAGAGGGAGAAGTGCTTTGCCTTGATCTTTTCTTATTTTGCTTTTCGCGTTGGGGTAGAGGGACAACACGGGCCGGAGTTTGCTTGCTCCCTCCCGTATTGTTCCTTACTCCAGACGCTGGGCGAAGTTCCGAAATGTAAGACTCATAGGCCGAAATCGTCTTATCTGTCAACTTATTTTTAAAGTTCTTTTTAGCCCAGATCAAGGCACGCGCCGAAGCGCTGTTGAAGTCTATTTTTTCGAGTTCAGGAGGTGGTCGCATAGCCAAAGTTATCTTAGACTTCAACTGGTTTAAATTTACCTTATAATGCTCAACTAAAGCATTTAACGTTTGATTGGCCCATCCCACACTAATCTGTCGAAAAACAGAAAAAATGTGTGGGGTGGGAAGAACTGGCTTTAGAAAGCCACCTAACTCATCTACTTTCTTCTCCTGCTGTTTCGGGAAATCCCGATTTGCCAAATGGTGCTCTAATAGCCCAATGTGGTGCAAACATTGAAGCACCTGAAACAAAGCCTTGACCAGCCTAGAATATGCCTGGAACGATTGTTCCTGGCCAGTTCCGGACTGGGCAACTCTCTGCCTCTGATGCCTCTGCCCTTTTCTTGCCATTGTTAAAGAAAGTAGTTGAATTACGTATAAATAAAATATAAAAGTGATGAAATAAATAAAATTGGAAAATTAGATATTACCTATTAAAGAAGATACCTGGATTGGTTGCAGTCTTCAGCAAAGGTAGAAAATAATCCGTCTGTCTCGACGCGTTTCGCTTGGTTTGGCTTTTTCAAAGAGACTTTGAGGAAAATGATTCCAACTTTGGGAGGGCATGCATGGTATATATCCATATGTGGGCTGGGGGTGTTTTTCACAGCTCAGTACATAAGTAAACTCGGTAACAAGCTGACAAATGTCACTCATCTAATTAATTCTTTTCAATCTGTGTGTGTGTGTGTGTGTGTGTGTGTGTGTGTGTGTGTGTGTGTGTGTGTGTGTGTGTGTGTGTGTGTGTGTGTGTGTGTGTGTGCGTTTGTCTTACCAACTTGACGAGGTAACTAGACAAAAGAGTTTGCGTGTTTCGCCTTACCGAGGTACAAAAGACAAAAGAAACCCTTTACCTCGGTTGTTTTCCCAGAACTGTACCGGCAAAACGAGGTAGAAACCGTTAGTCAACACAAAGGACAAACAATGGGGTGCCTCGGTATGTAGGGTAGACAAGACTGTGTGTGTGTGTGTGTGTGTGTGTGTGTGTGTGTGTGTGTGTGTGTGTCTATATATGTACTTTATTGTGAGACCTTTCTAACTGTTATCTGTTCCAGTTGCATCGAATGCTAGGGCATACGACCCACAACCTTTTTTTCGGGGAGGGGGTGGGGGGGGGTGCCGTTAGCTCAGTTGGTATGGTGGCAGAGCATTAATGGCTGGGACCACCTTCCGAAAAACTTGACAGTTTTTATTCCAGTCGCGCGGTCCCTGGACAATGCCTGGTGGAATTCCTGTTTGACATAAGTGATAGAAAATTAAATTCAAGAAGTTGCACCTTCGCAGATCTTCTATTAATTGAGATTCCTGTGTTTAAAAGCTGGGACCATAGACCTATATATATATATGAATAATGTATATATGCCTTCTCCTTGCAATGCACGTAACTTTTATTTCTATTATATCTGCTGTCATGTTACTCTATATTCAATATGTAGATTGCCATATTCGTTATATTTAATTGTGTATATTACATTCATTCATTCATTCATTCATTCATTCATTCATTCATTCATTCATTCATTCATTCATTCATTCATTCATTCATTCATTCATTCATTCATTCATTCATTCATTTTCTAATCGTCCAGATGTTTTCTCCTACCAAATATGTTCTCTTCAACCTCTTCTATCATCAGGTCTCCTTTTCAGGAGACCTGATGATAGAAGAGTTCAAAGAGGTTCCGCTTCCTAAGCTTCTTTGAATTCGTTCTGGAATGTTATATTGATTTAATTGACTTACCGAAAGAGAAGAGTCGCCGTTAAAAGCAATACTTGAGTGTAGTCTAGTAATACTTAAAGTTATAAAAAGATGCAATATTTACAACATGAATTGCCGTCAGATTCGTTACGAGTCTTTACGAGATTCGACTGGATTCGAAATCCTTTGCTTGATTTGTTTCATGGATTCGATAACTTGACAAAGTCAAGATAAGCTATTGCCATCACGCGTGCGGAAGTCTGTTAGTCTGTGAGTCTGTTCACATTTTCCTTTAGCACGGGCTACACCCCGCAGTTCTTGTCTGATCGTCAGGACATTTCATATGCAGGTTTGGGGTCATTTCTAGATGAGAACGTCCTCTTTTGGTCGCGATCGGTCAAGCGGTATGGCTGACCGAACCCAAAACCCGAAAACCATTATCACAGTCTACAGGTCGTATTTATAAAGGGATTTCACTGTAACTTGGTAGGATGCCTCTGTATAATGCCTAGATGAGAACGTCCCCTTTTGGGCATGATCTGTCAACCGTGATGGCTGCCCAAGCCCGAAACCCAAAAACTTTTAGCACAGTCTGCAGGTCATGTTTAATATGGAGGGATTTCATTGTAACTTGGTAGGATGACTCCTTATGATGTCTAGATGAGAATTTCCCCATTTGGGCGTGATCTGCCAACCGTGACGACTGCCCGAGCCCCAAACCCGAAAACCTTTAGCACAGTGTACAGGTATATTTATTGAGGAATTTCATTGTAACTTGGTGGGTTGACTTCATATAATGTCTAGATGAGAAAGTTCCCTTTTGGTCCTGATTGGGCAACTGTGACGGCTACAGGGGCCCGAAGCCCGAAAACCTTTAGCACAGTCTACATGTCATATTTATGAAGGGATTTCATTGTAACTTAGTAGGATGACTCCAAATAATGTCTAGATGAGAACGTCCCATTTTGAGCACGATCATTCAGCCTTGATGGGTGCCCGAGCCCAAAATCTATTAGCATAGTCTATAGGTCGTATTTATGGAAGGATTTCAATGTAACCTGTTAGGTTGACTTCATATAATGCCTAGATGATGACATCCCCTTTTGGTCGTGATTGGTCAACTGTGATGGCTACAGGAGCCCGAAGCCCGAAAACCTTGAGCACAGTCTACAGGTCATATTTATAAAGGGATTTCAGTGTAACTTCGTAGGATCACTCCAGATGATGCCCAGATGAGATTGTCCCCTTTGGTTGCGATCATTCAACCATGATGGCTGCCCAAGCCCGAAGTCCGAAAACCTTTAGCACTGTCTACAGGTCATATTTATGAAGGGATTTCATTGTAACTTGGTAAGATGACTCCAAATAATGTCTAGAAGAGAACGTCCCATTTTGATCGCGATCATTCAACCTTGATGGGTGCCCGAGCCCAAAAACCTTTAGCATAGGCAAAAGGTCATATTTATGGAAGAATTTCATTGTAACCTGTTAGGTTGACTCCATATAATGCCTAGATGATGACATCCCCTTTTGGTCGTGATTGGTCAACTGTGATGACCACAGGTGCCTGAAGCCCGAAAACCTTGAGCACAGTCTACAGGTCATATTTATGAAGGGATTTCAGTGTAACTTCATAGGATCACTCCAGATGATGCCCAGATGAGATTGTCCCCTTTGATTGCGATCATTCAGCCATGGTGGCTGCCCGAGCCCGAAAACCTTTAGCACAGCCTACAGGTCATATTGATGAAGGGATTTCATTGTAACTTGGTAGGTTGACTTCATATAATGTCTAGATGAGAACGTCCCCTTTTGGAAACGGTTGGGCAACTGTGACGGCTACAGGGGCCCGAAGCCCAAAACCTTTAGAACAGTCTACAGGTCATAATTATGAAGGGATTTCATTGTAGCTTGGTAGGATGACTCCAAATACTGTCTAGATGAGAACATCCCCTTTTGGTCACGATCATTCAGCCTTTATGGCTGCCCGAGCCCAAAGTCCTTTAGCATAGTCTATAGTATTTTTGGAAGGATTTCATTGTAACTTGTTAGGTTGACTCCATATAATGCTTAGATGATGACATCCCCTTTTGGTCGTGATTGGTCAACTGTGATGGCTACAGGTGCCCGAAGCCCGAAAATCTTGAGCACAGTCTACAGGTCATATTTATGAAGGGATTTCATTGTAACTTCGTAGGATCACTCCAGATGATGCCCAGATAATAATAATAATAATAATAATAATAATAATAATAATAATAATAATAATAATAACAATAATAATAATAATAATAATAATAATAATATAGTTTATAGCCGTGAATCCACCTAGGTGCTCTCAGGCTTTACGCTGATAAATAAAAAAATGTGTTGTGTAAGCTTTCGATTAGTTATATACAGGAGATCGCAGGAGATCGCGTAAAGAGGTGGGTCTTTAGTGACGATTTAAATTGCGTAAGAGATTGAGGTGCCTTCAGGTGATCAGGGAGACGGTTCCATAAAAATGGTGCCGCAACCGAGAAGGCCCGTTTGCCTACTGCCGTGGCATTTCGAAACGTGTGAGTCAAGTTGTTGGACGCACATGACCTTAAAGATCTTGCAGGTGTGTATCTCGTGATAAGAGCTGTTACATAGTACGGTACCATGCCGTTAAGAGCTTTATATGTGACGAGAAGGATTTTGAATTCCACCCTCTCTTCTACAGGGAGCCAGTGCAATTCAAGCAGCACGGGGGTTATGTGGCAGATTTTTTTCCGTCGTGTGACTATCCTTGCTGCGCAATTCTGAATAAGTTGCAGACGCCGCAATAGTGATCGTTACATCCGAAAAGTAGGGAGTTGCAATAATCTAAACGACTGGTTACAAAAGCATGGACTAGTTATTTAGCCGTCCCCTCGTCGATCACTGGACGCACCCTGCCGATATTTCTAAGATGGAAGAACGCAGATTTACAGATCATATTGACATGTTTTTCCGCCGACAACTGTTCGTCCATGAAATATCCCAAGTTACGAACAGTGACGGACGGAGAAACGGTGTTTGAGTCAATGCTAAGAGAGTGTTTAGATGTTTTTGATAATTGTTGGGGTAAGCCAAAGTAAATGATTTCCGTTTTTTCAGCATTCATTTTGAGGCAATTTTCAGTCATCCAGGATTTAATGTCCTCTACACAACGCTCAAGCTGCTCCTTTGCGCATGTTTCAGAGCTCGGGCCGAATTGAACGTAGAGCTGGGTGTCATCAGCATAGCAGTGAAAGCTAAGGCCATGTTTCCGTATTATATTGCCAATGGGTAACACATAGATGACGTAGGGAAGGGGCCCAAGCAATGATCCCTGTGGCACTCAGAACTTTAAAGTGACCCAACCCGATGCAGAATCATTAATGGTGACACTCTGCGTCCGATCAATCAGATAGGACCTGATCCACTCAAGAGCTGGCCCGGTGAAACCTACAACATTCTGCAATCGAGTCAGAAGGATGGCATGGTCGATTGTATCGAATGCTGCAATGAGGTCTAGCACTACCGGCCACGATACCTGACGCTGATCCATAGCCAGGAGTATGTCGTTTTGGACACGCAACAGTGCTGTCTCGGTGCTGCACTGTGGCGTATAAGCTGATTGGAATTCCTCGGCTAGACCAGAAATTTTAAGATGCTGGCGAATTTGAGCAGACACTGCTCTTTCGATGACTTTTGAAATGAACTATAGGTTCGAGACTGGTCTGTAGTTCTTGAGAACATCTGGGTCAGGCCCAGGCTTTTTTAGTAGTGGAGTGACAAGAGCCTGTTTCATTATCTGGTGAAAGCTCCCAGAGCTAAGGGACTTGTTCACAATTTCCAAAAGCCATGGTGCAAGAGTCTGTAGACATGTTTTAAGAAGTCCTTACGGGATGGGATCTAAGGCACATTGTTTCGATGGTGAATTTTTAATAAGGGTGATTAGATCCTCTGCGGCAATCAGTTTGAAAGAGCTAAACTGAGATCGACATCTCATTACAGATACGCCAGTTTCAGCGGTGGCATTACATACAGGTACAGTGTCCCCACAGCTTGTGAGTCCAGACCGTCTGACTTCTATTTTATTGATGAAGAACGTCAAAAATTTCTCAGCGAATTCTTCCTTCGATGTATGTTCCGGGAGAGTCGTACTTGCCTTGTGGTGTAACAATTTATCTATAACACTAGATAGGACATTTGGTCTTCCAATGTTATCGGACACAACATTAGAAAAATATTTTTTCTTTGCCTGAGTGACTAGGTCGTTTACGAGTTTTCTCTGAGCTACATATAGTTCCCTGTGGATGTGGAGTTTTGACGAACGCCATTGCAGTTCTAAACGTCTGCGATGCCGCTTCGCTTTCCTGATTTCATCATTGAACCACGGACATGAGTTAGGCTTAGAGAAGGTTTTACATTTTAGTGGAGCAAATTTATCGATAAGATTTTGTAACAGGTTGTTGAAACAATCAACAACTTCGTCGACAGTGTCAATAGCTGTGGGATCAGGTGCTGCCGACACAAAGGCTTCGGAGAATTTGTTAGGATCAATAGTTCGGAATTTTCTATAATAGATCTTTCTTTTGGCATGGGTTGAGCGTTTTAGCTTAATGTTAAACTGCACCATGAAATGATCTGGGAGAGCCACGTCAATCACATCAAAACCGCACAGAATGTCTTCATCGCTTTGTCGCGTGATAACTAAGTCAAGGGTGTGACCAGCGTTATGCGTAGGGCCACATACGTGTTGCGTCAGGTCCAGTGACTGAATCAGGTCGAGGAATCGTCTCACACAGGGGTCGTTCGTGTTCTCGTAGTGGACATTGAAATCCCCCGCTATTATGAAAGGTGCCGGTGCGGCAAGTAAGCATAAAATGAATTCTGTAAATTCCGACAAGAATGTACCAAAAGAGAGTTTGTTTTTAGCACTGGGTGGGATCTGTAAACAATTATGATTCGTAATGAAAGGGGCCCATTTGTTAGTGTGCCCATCATTGACTCGAAAGATTGGAATTTATATCCCAAGTCTGTTTTTATATTCACATCCCTGTCAAAAAGCATCCCAACTCCGCCATCTCGACATGGTCGAGGTGTGTGAAGGAAAGTTTTATCATTATGCTGTAATTCACCAACAGTAAGGGTGTCATTAGAAGAGACCCATGTCACGGTGATGAGGCCCAAGTTAATGTTGTTGTCATCCATAATATCCCGGATGTCAGATGTTTTGTTTACAATAGACCTGGGGTTGATAAGGTATGCCGTGATGTCCATATCGCTAGTCACAGTTCGGGGTATTGAAACTAGGTTGGCAACGTTTAATGTTTTGGGAACGACTCTCTTAACACGCCTGGCACCACCCCTTCTATTTCGCCGACTCCGTAGAATCCTAAGTAATTTTAGTCGAGCGTACAGTGAGGTAGTCAACGATGCTGATCTATTTGTGGCTGAGATCACATTCAATGCCTTCGATGCATCTGGTTGATAAACAATAGCTGGCCGTTTCGACTCGGTGATCAAGCGTGACTGGAGACTCAATTGACTGTTTGGAAAAATCAATAAGTTATCTGACCCGTTCATAGCTGACCGATGGTGATTATTAGTCACAGAGACATGAAGAGATAAGGTAGAATTAAAAATGTCATTAAAACACAAAATCCGTGATGAAATATAATAAAGTAAATCCTGCTATGGAAGGATGACATCCTCAGAAACGTACAATATCAGGGTAAGAATTATCACTATTGTAGAACATAGTTAATTAACAGGAAAAACACAGAACACAAAACAACGCTGCCTTCACACAGGCGCAATTAATCAAATTGTCCCCTTTTGGTTGCGATCATTCAACCATTATAGCTGCCCGAGCCCGAAGCCCGAATACCTTTAGCACAGTCTAAGGTCATATTTATGAAGGGATTTCATTGTAACTTGGTAGGTTTGACTTCATATAATGTCCAGATGAGAACGTCCCCTTTTGGACACGATTGGGCAACTGTGACAGCTACAGGGGCCCGAAGCCCGAAACTTTTAGAACAGTCTACAGGTCATAATTATGAAGGGATTTCATCGTAGCTTGGTAGGATGACTCCAAATAATGTCTAGATGAGAAGGTCCCATTTTGGTCGCGATCATTCAGCCTTGATGGCTGCCCGAGCCCAAAATCCTTTAGCATAGTCTATAGGTCGTATTTGTGGAAGGATTTCATTGTAACTTGTTAGCTTGACTCCATATAATGCCTAGATGATGACATCTCCCTTTGGTTGTGATTGGTCAACTGTGATGGCTACAGTTACCCGAAAATCTTGAGCACAGTCTACAGGTCATATTTATGAAGGGATTTCATTGTAACTTCGTAGGATCACTCAAGATGATGCCCAGATGAGAATGTCCCCTTTTGGTTGCGATCATTCAACCATGATGGCGGCCCGAGTCCAAAGCCCAAAAACCTTTAGCACAGTATACAGGTCATATTTATGAAGGGATTTCATTGTAACTTGGTAGGTTGACTTCATATAATGTCTAGATGAGAACAGCCCCTTTTGGACACCATTAGGCAACTGTGACGGCTACAGGGGCCTGAAGCCCGAAAACCTTTAGCACAGTCTACAGGTGATATTTATAAAGGGATTTCATTGTAACTTGGTAGGATGACTCCAAATAATGTCTAGATGATAACGTCCCCTTTTGGTCACGATCATTCAGCTTTGATGGCTGCCCGAGCCCAAAACCTTTAACATAGTCTATAGGTCATATTTATGGAAGGATTTCATTGTGACCTGTTAGTTTGACTCCATATAATGCCTAGATGATGACATCCCCTTTTGGTCGTGAGTGGTCAACTGTGACGGCTTCAGGGGCCCGAAGCCCGAAAACCTTGAGCACAGTCTACAGGTCATATTTATGAAGGGATTTCATTGTAACTTCGTAGTATCACTCCAGATGATGCCCAGATGAGAATGTCCCCTTTTGGTTGCGATCCTTCAACCATGATGGCTGCCCGAGCCCAAAGCCCAAAAACCTTTAGCACAGTATACAGGTCATATTCATGAAGGGATTTCATTGCAACTTGGTAGGTTGACTTCATATAATGTCTATATGAGAACGTCCCCTTTGTTCCCAATTGGGAAACTAACGGCTACATGGGCCCGAAGCCCAAAAACCTTTAGCACAGTCTACAGGCCATATTTATGAAGGGATTTCATTGTAACTTGGTAGGATGACTCGTTTTGGAATAATTTCACTGTAACTTGGTAACTTTCGTTGATATACTTTAACTGTGAGGGCCACATACATTAACTGTGAGGTCACATTAACCCACCCCTCAGCTCTTTAGTACAGTGTACACCTCATATTATTTTTATCAAAAACATAGCATACAGGGAACAGAAATGAACATATTCCCAATTATCACAATTCTTGTCTTATTTCATAATCCTTTCATAAATATTGAACATTATCCGTTTCATCAAACACAACACACAAGTTAAGCTACAGTGTCATTGACACTTTCATTTTAAACGGGAATGACGAGAAGACAGCAATTGGTGGCTACGCTATCTCCATGTAGTGTAATCATGTAGTTGTGAATAATGTTACCTCAAAATGTTCAAATCATGAATTGAGATGGGGTAATCTCGACCTTTTCTCCAAGGTATTGCTTTTTTGTGGTCCAGTAACGTCGAGGGGTATACAACAGGTTTATTTACTATATGTTATCGTTAAAGTTGCCTTGTTCATTGAAGTTGCCATGCTCATTTCACGATGTGGGTTTTGGACTTTGGGGAGGGTCTGGTTGGAACATTTACGTTATTGTGAGGAATTCACGGTAACATAATCTGAGGTTTACTGTTCGGAGTGTATGTTCAATCTCGACACATCGTGTCTCGATTGAACATAAGCTTCGAGCCGCAAACCTCAGACCATGTTACCGTCAATTCAAAACAATAACTTATATCAAACTAATGGCGGGTTCTGAATTTGAACCGATATACTAGTCGTCTTACTTCAGAAACATTAAAAGCCGAGGCGATGGGTGTAGGGCTGAAACTATTGGCTTATTTCACAACCGACTAACCGAGAGCTATAACCTGCCATTATTTCAATCAAAACTATAGGAATTGGAAAGCAGTATTATCCAGAAACCATTCCGTTGTGTGGATACAAACGAACATTGTAGAGTACTCGACAACGTTCGTTTGTATATATACTACGGAATAGTTTCTGTGTTTACTCAGTACTCACGGAAACTGCCGATCATTAACGAAGTCTTGAAGCCAAAATCGATTAGGTATAAAAGTATGCAGTCTACAACGAGGCTTTTTGCAATTAAATACCGCGCCACCGCCATTCTGCAACGGCCTGTTGTATTCAATCTTCAGCGGTTGGAAATCAATAGTTTCAGCTGGACTTTCGAGCTTTTTCAGAGTTTGGGATTTCAGGCTACGCAAAAAGCGCAGTGAGTACCCTTTCGATCTGAGGGCGCCAAATAGAGTAGAACAAGCCTCATTGAAATTTACCTTATCACTTGAATTGCGATGGAAACGAATGAGCTGTGATTTGATGATACCTTTAAATGTATGTTGAGGATGAAATGATTTTGTGTGCAACAATTGATGTGAATCAGTTGGTTTAAAATATACTTTATAATCTAAATGACCGGACGCCTGAAACTGCTTGCCTTTATACACGGTCACATCGAGAAAATCAACAGAACTTTCACCGATAGTAGCTTTTAATTTAATGTTTGGATCATGATTGTTAAAAAATTCTAAAAATTCATCAAAATCTTCTTTTGAATGTTCCCAAATAATAAAAAAGTCATCTAAATACCTGAGATATACGAGAGGATGCTTTGCACATTTACTTAAGGCATTTTCCTCCCATTCCGCTACATAAATGCTTGCAAAATTAGGACTGAATCTTTTGCCCATAGGACAACCCATTAATGGCAGGAAATATTCTCCATTGAATTGAAAGTCATTACCTTTTAAGCTCAGCTCTAAAAGATCCAAAATTTGTTCATCCGGGCGTTTTGCATCCGGATATTTTTCAAATGCATTTTTCACTAATTTAACACCTTTATCAATATCAATGTTCGTATACATACTGTCGATATCCAAAGTAGCCAGAATTGCATTTTTCAATATTTTCAATTGCGAAATTTTTTATAGGAAATCCTGTGTATTTTTTAGATAGCTCGGATGTCTATTTGCTATAGGTTTCAGATGATAATCAGTTAGTTCCGAGATCGCATAAGATTTCGAATTACAATCTGATGCAATTGGCCTCCCGGGTGGAGTTACGTCATCCGTCCATGAAGAACGGTCCTTGTGGATCTTTGGCAGGATGTAAAATTGTCTTGTTTGAGCACTGAGCTTAGCTGTTAAATATTTCAATTGTTTTTTGGTAATGTGACCTTCGTCGAGGAGAAATTTTAAGATCTTATTGAATTTTTCGACATTACTAGGCCAAATAAGTGAATCTATTTTCTTATAATGTTTAGTATTGCTGAGTTGTCTCATGGCTTCCTTTATATAATTATCCCGAGATAGAAAAACTACCGACCCACCTTTGTCGGCTGGTTTAATTACTAATTTCTTATTTTGTTGAAGTTTCGTGAGGGCTCTCCGTTCACCAACTGTTAAATTGTCTTCATCGGAGAGTATGTTCATGCTGAACACCTTTTGGATGATTCGTTTGCTAGCCTCAATAATTTCGGGATCTACTTCACTATCTGGAGGTGACCAACCAGATGATTCTGTAAAAGGAAGTTTCCGGCCGCTGGAGTTTCTAAAGCGGTCTGCTAATCTCATTTGCCTAAGAAAATTACAGTTATATGATGGTATATTTATATTTACTGCGGAATATTTTCTGTGGTTATTCAGTACTCACGGAAACTGCCGATCATTAACGAAGTCTTGAAGCCAAAGCCGATTATTTCTCAATATATACAGCGCTGCTTCGAGGTGTAATCTAAAATATCCCCGATAATTGGATAAGTTTTGAACATTTAATGATCTATGCATTCTGGAACAATTTGACCCGTTAACCATTTCAAGGGACAATAAGCCGCGAATTTAAAAAAAATAAGTTGACCATTTGACAAACCCATAATTTTCGTTATGCCAAAATATCTTTTAAGCGCTCTTATCGATTAACCCTTTACCTAACATGAAAAGCAGACGACACTTGCAAACAAAATTCTTGAATAACTAAATGTTTTTCATTTCTTGTCTCAAAAACATAGGTTATGACCCCTCATTGGAACGACCTCGACGAGCTCGTTCCAAAGAGGGGTCATAACCTATGTTTTTGAGACAAAAATGAAAAATTAATGAAAATTGAATGCTGATTTTTGTTAATAGCGCTGGCCGGTTTTGGCCGTTACGTTGGGTAAAGTGTTAAATAACGTAACATGAAGGTGATTTCTGGAACAGAACAAAGTGCAATATCATTTTCCACATTCGTCGAAATTTGCTCTCTCAGAAAATTTTTTATACACGTGTTTCTATTTATAGCGTATGCGTCCATGAAAACAAATCTCTCTTTGCCGTTGTCGATAATCTTTTTGTGTGTTTTATTGGAAGCATAACTGTACATCTTTTGAAATAATACAAAGTTTTTGATCTGATAATGCCCAGTTATTGCTAAAATAATGCGCAGTTGTTCCTGGTGATGAAATATTCGGAATGCAGCTGCGGTATTACATTTTACACCATGATTACCTATTCTACTATATGTGAAAAGCCTATGACATAAATTCTAGCTTTACACACCAACTGCGGTGAACACGGCAGCAATGGGATTTCAGGAGTTAAAATTTACACCAACAGTGGAACTACATCCAAATTGACCTTTGGTGTCGTCGACCTGAATGCGAACTTGTCTAAATTTATCGCACGTCGGCTCGCAAAGAGTGAAATGAAAGCGGCAATTATTTTTTACGTTTTTAAATGAGTTTACCCCAAAAGACACCAAAAAATGAACAAATATGCATTGTCGCATGTTAATAAAGCATCCATAACTCGAAATAGTATGTTATTAAAGTGAAAAAGGCCTCGTTTCTTTTTCCATTTCGTTTCGGAGATAAAATTGACAGCGGAAGTACCGCCCACCAATACTCATGTAAACAAAAACAGCTTCGCACGTATGTACGTCTGCTGCTTAGTAAAATCGAGAAAAAATAACAGCGACTCTTAATAATCTGACGATCATGGTGTAAAAAAATATACCCAAAGTAGCTTGGTGTACCAAACGTTCACCACTCGTCGTGAAGTGGTGTTACCCGCGCGCCAAAGGCTCGCGGTTAACACCACTTCACTACTCGTGGTGGAATTTGGTACACCAAGCTACTATGGGTATATTCTATATATTTCCACGTGTACCATAAATTATAACACGCGGTTCTGTTTTCATCCGATTACTTCGGGCAACTTCGTTTATTTCCTCGCAATGTCGTATCTTCTGAAAATTCGTCTGCATAGAAGTTTTTTAATCACAGATTTAAATAATTTCGTGTTGCTTCTTACTCCCAATACTTTGCACACAACGGTTTTTTAACAAGCTCTTTCATATAAAAGCAAAAATCGATATTTTTTAGCGTCTTATTGTCCCTTTAAGAAAATAACGACCCAAGCAATTTATTTTCTTTTTTGAAAAGTTATATATATTTTCATTTTTTTCCTAAAACATATAACTTATGACTCCTTATTGGAGGAAGCTAGAGTAGCTCGTTCCAATGAGGTGTTAAAAGATATACTTCTAGAACAAAAAAAAAATAATAAAATTTGAGTGGCCGCATTCGTGATTAACGCTGACTGGTTTTGTAGTGCATATTCGTTAATCTCGGTACTTGAGAATCTATATCTACCAGGGGTACTGTGGGAAAAAATAGAAGTTTTCATATTTCGAAAAAAATCCTGCCTCAAAATAATACATATTTAACGATTAATTTCATTGACCCTGGTCGAAAGAGCTGGGCTCTGTCAAACCAGATGAAGGAAAATTTAATTTATAAATTGTATTCAGGATACATTTCATTATTATCAATTCATTGCTACCTTCATGTTAACACAAATTTACACGGCCTGTACGGGAGCATAATGAACTTGAAACAGAAACTGTAAAGCGTAGCCGGTCGCTAATCGCTATTTGTAATCATTGGCGATCGCGGACCGTCTAGCAGGCACTGGCGTTCTGTGCATGGCATAATTTCGTCTTCCTGGAAATCTGCTTACTTTCCCTAACTAGTTTACCTTTCACTGATGTTGATTGAGATAAATATAAAGTGTTCAGGCTTAAATTGCTTAATGGTGTTTCACATTGATTCCTTTCACAAAATAATATAAATCAAAAAGAGTCGAAAATCGTTCTTATAATTTCTAAGTATTGATAATAATAATAATAACATGATTTTCTCAGGCACAGTTTGGTTCCATTACAGGACCTCCATCTCTACTTAGCAGCACCATGCCCATTAGCGTCCCAAGGCTTCAGGCCGCTAATGACTGCTGGGCTGGTAATCACAGACTGCAGTCCAGTAATGAGTCCAACACCATCGAAAATCATGTTAATGTTTTATTAACAAAATCCATGATAACTGAATATTCCCTTTTTTCGACTACTTTTCAGCTTCAAAGCTGCTATTCAATTAATGGAATTTCACCGCGTTGCAAGATATGATCACCACGCTTCCCATATTTTGTCATTGCGTTAGCAAAGGGTTCGTTATTAATTTATTCATCAGCGGTTGTGTTTGTTCATACAAGCAAATTCTGCGGTAGTTTTCTGGATGGAATGAAAAAAACAAAATGTCCCGAAACACAGTCTAATTGCGCTAAATTAAGTTCAAACCATTTGCGAATTTCCCTCTCAGACAATACAAGTTCTTTGTGAGAATTTACTCAATACTCGCCAGGGGAATTTTTTAATGGAAGTTTGTTAGAACGCTACGATTCAAATGAAAACCTAATTTCGTAGACAATTTTTGAACGATAAAAGGATTTGATTGCATGAGGCATATTAATGAAGTCTCCGACGTTGCGAAAGCGTGTGTTGGCATATAGAACAATACCAACGATTTACACACAGAAGTCATACAGTTAACGTTCAGCATTCTGAAAAAGAGTCACAGGTGACGGAAGCTCAATGAAAGGGAGGGCCTGCCGGGAGTCGAACCCACGGCAACCACACCTGACAACCAGGAGTCAAACACCTAAACGACTAGATCATTGCACTAGGGCTGAAACGGTTGGCTCCTTTTCACAACCGACTAACCGAGAGCTATAACCGGTTAGTATCCGGTTATATGTAGCCATTATTTCACCGAATCTGGGATCAAAAATATAGGAATTGGAAAGCTGTAATATCAGAAACTATTCCGTAGTGTGTATACAAACGAACGTTGTCGAGTACTCGACAACGTTCGTTTGTATACATACTACGGAATAGTTTCTGTGGTTATTCAGTACTCACGGAAATTGCCGATCTTGAAGCCAAAGTCGACTATTTCTCAATATATACAGCGCTGCTTCCAGGTGTAATCTATCCCAAATGAGAAGCGCCAGATTTACTAAGTTTTAACCGTGGAATGATGATCACTATCGATATTTCGGATAACCGGTTGACGTTTTTTTCAAATCGGTTAAGTAGGTAACCGGTTTCAAACCGATTATCCGGTTAACCATATCAGTACTACATTGCACACCGTCAAATAACGATGGGTGAAATCTAGCTTTTCAGACGAAGTTCTGACGATTACTTGGTTTACCTTCCTTTCGGCAGCAGCGTGAAAGTTTGGAACGTGCAGGCTACAGTACGACGAAAGTGCTGTGGTTGTCCTCAGACGAAGACTGGTACGGGCCTGCGTGTGTTTTTCAAAGACACAATCATGTATTAGAAGAATTTAGAATGTTGGCTTCTGATCCCCTATTGGGAATAGAACCCTCGGCAACCCCGCTTGGCAATCAAGAGTCCAACACCTAAATCATTAAACCATTACACGCCGTCAAAAACGATGGCTGGAATCTAGCTTTTCGATGAGGCTCTCGTGATTACTTGGTTCACCTTCCTGTCGACAGCAGCATGAAGGACACAATAATGTTTTAGAGGAAGTTAGAACGTTGGTTCCTTATCCCCTGTCGCGAGTCGAACCCTTGGCAACCCCTGGCAATCAGGAGTCCAACAACCATGTTTTATTAAGTGGTGGTTGGTGAATTGGGTGGATTTCAAAATCGTCTCAAGAATGACCTGGAAATTTAAAATGTTGTGCTACTGGGGCGTCAGCATTATGTTATGTATCTTACTTGAGTCGAGTAGCAAGTGTTCGAAATGGATTTTGAAGTTAGCCCACATACTGTTTCCTACAGCGTTTACAAGTGATAAAGTAATTGACATTGGATGACTCGCGTAGAGGAAGAGACGGATCTGATACCGATTTTTGGTTTGTTCAGAGGAAATTTGTCTTTCTGACGAGGCAGAAAACAATGCAATCTACAACGAGACTTTGTACAGCTCAACACCACGCAACTGACTGAAATTTTGTTTGTTGTGTTCAATTTTCATTGATTTGAAATCTTCACCTTTTACAGGAGTGTCCAATATTTTCAAAGTCTGAGATTTTGGGCTACTTTGAAAGCGCATAAAGTACCCCTAGGTCTTTCGACCGTAAAACGCATACTTCAAAAGTAATAAAGCAAGATCGTTTATCAACAACATTCACGGTTGTATTTGTGTCTGGAATATGAACCACAAATCTGTAAGGTGTTTTCAATAAAATATCAATACAGGTGTGTAGCCAGGATATCAAAGTTAGGGGAGCAAGAGTAATATCTAGGGGGGGGGGGGGTGGCACACAGAATATGATTCACTGCATCATCTGAGCCCTGCAGCAGCAAGATGTGGGCGAGCACAAGTGAGGAATTTGTTTTTGAAATTCGACACAAAAAACACAATTTCCTTGACTCTGAGTCCGTTTGTGTCCATAATTTGTAAGTTGCGATAGACATCAATAATTAGGCCACAATGTGGACTAACAAGTTGCGAAAGGCATCAATAATTAGGCCACAATGTGGCCTAATTATTGATGCCCTTCACAATTTATAACTTATTGACACAAACGGAATCAAGTAAATTGCTATAGATATTAAAATGTCTTGCCTGATGTTCCCTATATGGGTGAACATAGGGCGGGGGGTGACTGAAATTTGGGGGGGGTGAGATGTTCCCCCTGAGTCCCCCCCCCCCCTGGCGACGCCACTGTATCAGTCACTGTCCTGTCACTAGGAGCTATTTTGGGGAGCAAACTACCAAACTATGCATTATTTTTAGCATCTTCGTTAAATAATTTATATGAAGTTTTTCCATCCATTTTGAAACCCTTTTCAAGTTTTGCATAAAAGTGATCAACTGAATCTTTAACTCGTCCAAGTTTATCAGAGGCCCGCGGGTAATCGACGGATTGCTAAAGCAGTATAATTACTTCTTGTGAAATTTACGACACTCGACCAGTAAATTATTAACCCTTTGAACCCTAGTGGTATCTTCCACGTAAGTTCAATGGAAGCAACTGGAAGAGTCGATTTTTATTATTTGGGGGTAGACCTATCAATATTTTCAACGAGCAGCCCCAAGGCTGCACGTTGAAAAATATTGATTGTTCTACCCCACATTTTAACTTAGCAGCCACCCTACTTGATGAAAGAATAACGTATCCTATTCCTGGACCAGAAAAGTGGTCTCTCGCGAGATCAAAGTGTTAAGACAGAACACAATGAGGATGGAGAACGGGGGCTGGAATCAACGGCCATTGTTGGGGTTTATCCTGTATTTCACGAGCGCCTGTGCCCAGCCCCCTTCCCCTCCGTACTCTACTCGAGTTCCGTTCTGTATTTCGACCAGGATTCAACTTGAATTCAATGAAGTTGATATTTCTTCAAGAAAAATATCACCTTCATCGGTCTTTTCAAATTTTTACTTTAGCATTTCATTCACACCATAACGTCAGTCAGATGCGTAACAAGCAATCAGATGCGCTCTTAATAATAATAATAATAATAATAATAATAATAATAATAATAATAATAATAATAAGTCAATTTTATAAAGCGTAAAATCACAAAGTGCTCTAAAACGCTGTACAGTTAAGTAAACAATGAGCTCGTGACTATCAAGGCAATATCCAAACTGAGAAAGGTGAGAAAGTCAACAGGTTACATACTGTCAAAAGCCTCTCTGAAAAGATGCGATTTTATTTTTTTTTTTAATTGGTTGAGGTCGTCCGATGCCTGAACCTGAGCTGGTAAATTATTCCAAAGTGCAGGTCCAGCGAAAGAGAAAGCTCTGATATTCACAAAAGTGGATCTAGAGACGAGCATCTGTAGCTTGATTTGTGTGGAGGAGCGCAAGTTCCTTTCAGGTTTTTTAATTGCCAGAAGGTCCTATAAGTACTTAGGCGCCAAGCCATGAATGCATTTAAATACCAAAACCAAAATTACGTTTTTAGTTCAACATTTTACCCTTAGGCCGTATTCCACACGTGGTGTACTCAGTATATTTCACAATGTCTGTACTGTGTCGGGCAAGGTTGAATACACGTAGCAATCGTAGTATGAAGGACTGGACTTCGCCAAAGATTCGGTCCAGAACTAAGGGTCGCTATAAACTTGCTTGACTTGTTGCAGATCCTATACAGTACAGTTGCCGTTGACTGGTCGTAATCCACGCGTGGGCAGTGATGTCCACGCACGCGTTTACCAGGTAATAAAAAAATCATAATCAGCAAAATTTTAATTAATGAAGCAACGGGCTGTACCCGGTGCTTCATTAATTAATTTTTTGATGATTTTTGCTATAATTAGGTTTTTGTAATTTAAAATTATTGCGTCCGTGGAAATATGTATAAACATTAGCCAAATTTAAGACATGGGACTATAAAACAAATACAAAATATGGCGAGTCATGCGGGATAAAATTACAGGTAGGAGAAAATGCGCGGAATACATGCAGATAGCTCCTTTACAAACTTTTCAACGTTGAACTCCACATTCAACTGTATGTGTTGTGCCAAGTCATTTTTACCGCAAGTGGAACGGCTTAACTAATGTACATACAGTTGATCACTTGGTGATTGTGTGCTATGACGAGGATATTCTGACCCTTACCTTTTTTTCACTGAGTGTTAAGTAATTTAAAAAAAACCCTCAAAAATACTGTAAAACGAAGGAAAAATGGGGTGGGTGTAGGGTTTGTCGAACCTTCGAGATTCGAGTCGATTTGGAATCTTGTCACTGATTCGATTCGAAACCATCTCGATTATTCAAAAAATCGAATCCTGGAGAAATTTGGACGGCATTCTGAAGATTACAGCCACCCCTACAGTTTTCTGATGAATAGGATTGAACGTATCCAGTCTAACTAGATAGCACAAATCCAGTCGGAAAATTCATTAAAATGACATTTGAAGCGATAGTGGAGATTGCGTTACGGCGCGTTTGTTCAATATATCGTCCGTTAAGTGCACCAAGACGCCATCTGCTTTGGCATTGCAGATGGCGTCTTGTTGCACTCAAAGAATGACAAATGGCTTTTTCATCGACCGCCTTTGTGGTACCTGTCAACAGTCTAGTATGCCTATTGATATTGGGTTCACAACGGAGGTAGACATCATGAGTGGGCCGTAGTAACGTAACAATTGAAACATGGATTCGATTCCAGACTCGATTTGGGTTCCCCCTTTGCTTGATTCGACTCGAGATTCGATTCGAAAGAAACATTGTGATTCCCCGCCCCCTAAGTGGAACCCTAATGTTTTAAATGAAAAACAAATTGGGGGGGGGGGGGGGAAATAAGGGGTGGTGGGTACTCTAATGGTGGAAAATATTATTTAAGGCCTATATCTGCAGTTGTTTTTTCCACATGTTACATAGTTAATCTAATTTGGCTTGGGGAATGTGGGTGGGGGAAGGTTGTATTGATTGAATTGTTTTTTTTGCGTAAAATCCCTCAGTCTTCAAAATTCCGTTTGAAGCAAAAAGAAAAAATCACCCAGTTAATCCCGCCCACTTTCTGCCCCCCCCCCCCCCACACCCAACAGGGTGAAAGGTTTTTTAGCATAAATTCACCCATCAATCCTTCAAATCTTGTTCTCAAGCAAACAGCCCAAACATTTTGACGAACAAACCATCCTCCACATCACCGGGCTCAAGAGAACTATGGAACCCCATTTGAACAAACGTTAATCTTATGTACTCAGATTTACATTAAACTAAAATTTATCAGCTCTGTTATGCATTGACACAGTTCATTTAAACAAATAGTAAATTATACATTGGGTTCTGTGTTAAATTTCAAAGCCCTCTGGGGCTCACCAAAATCAGTGAACCGTAATACTTTGAACAAACTTTAATCCAGGAGTTATTGTAATGCCAAATACCAATTATCAAAAGATTCTGCATGGTGGATCTGAAGAAGATCTTACAAGAATATTTCTCATGCTGCACTGAGTTCTAAGTTCTAAAACTCAATACTATGTAATACAAGAATCTGACTCGTGAGTGAGAAGAAGGATTTTTAACCCTTTATCTAACATGAAAAGCAGACAACACTTGCAAACAAAATTCTTGAATAACTACTTTTTTATCATTTTTTGTCTCAAAAACATAGGTTATGACCCCTCATCGTTCCAATGAGGGATCATAACCTATGTTTTTGAGACAAAAAAATGGAAAAATAATGAAAATTAATTGGCGATTTTTGAGAATAGCACTGGCCGGTTTTGGCCGTTACGTTGGGTAAAGTGTTAAAGAATAGTCTTTATATGGCACAAGTTAAAAGATGGGATCTCACAGGAAGCCCAAAAATGACCCAAGGGACTTGCTTTGGACAAACTGAAATTTGAACCAACTAAGGTTGCTACATATCAAATCAAAAGATTCGGACCGGCGGAACTGAAGAAGGAGATTTTTAAAGGAATTTTCCCATATTGCGCTAAATTAAAATTTAGGTTGCCATACGGAGCCCAAATATGAACCCAGGGACTCGATTTGAACAAACTGAAATCTGACCACGCAAAGAATACAGCAAACCAAGTATCAAGAGTTTGACTGGTAGATCTGAAGAAGAAGGTTTTAAAACAACTTTTCTCATATTCCACTAAGTTTACATTTCGACTCCCACAAGGAACTCAAATAATACCCCAGGGACTTCATTTGATTAAAATTGAAACAGAACTTCCAAAGGATACTGCATATCAAGTATCAAAAGATGAAGAAGATTTTTAAAGAATATATCTCATATTGCATCAAGTTAAAGTTCCGTGTTGCAATAAGAGCCCAAATATGACCCCAATGTCTTGCTTTGAACAAACTTGAATCTCATCCCACTTTGGGTGCTGCACACACAATATCAAAATATTCTGACTGCTGAATCTAAAGAAGAAGATGTTTAAAGAATATTCCTCATATTACACAAAAGTAAAATACCGGCTCCCACGGGAAGCCCAAATATCACACCAGGGACTTGATTTGAACAGATGCCAAGCTCCCCCTAGCGATACAGTATGCCAAATATCAAGAGATGCTGACTGGTAGATCTGAAGAAGAGGGGTTTTAAATAAATTTCCTAATATTGCTTCAATTTGAAATTCGGATTGCCATATCCAGCCCAAATATGAACCCAGGGACTTGTCTTTAACAAACTTGAATCTGAACTTCCAAGGAATGCTGCATATCAAAATATTCTGACCAGTAGATCTGAAGAAGAAGATGATTTTTTAAATAATATTCCTCATATTGCACTGTTTTAAAGTTAAAGTTCCCATAGGGAGTCCAAATATGACCCTAGGGTCTCGATTTGGACAACCTTGAATCTGTCCCTCTAAGGATGTTCTGTATCCATCATCAAAAGATTCTGACTGGTGGATCTTAAGAAGATTTTTAAAATGAAAGAGTCAATGACTCTGTAGCTCAACTTGGATATGCCAGGAATTAGTACTTGCTGTGACCAAGACAACTGAATAATGAATATGACAGGAATTAGTATTTGTTTTGGCCCAGTCAACAATAATAAAAGAATTACAAGGTGACTGTAATGGACTACAGATTAAGACCAATCATTGTAGATTATTATTTTTGTGTGGAAATTTTCAGTCCCAAACAAAATATTTTCAGACTAAAATTTTTTCTTCTTCTTCTTCTTAAAATTGACCAAAATGCATCAAAACACAAAAAACTAATTTCCGGATTTTGGTCCAAAATTTTCTAAGTCCCACCCGGACCCCAAATTTTCAGTGTAAAAAAATTATTTTTTTTTTGTCTTAAAATTGACCAAAACGCATAAAAAACCAAAAAACTAATTTCCGGATTTTGGTCCAAAATTTTCTAAGTCCCACCCGGACCCCTAATTTGCTTAATTTATTCACGAGAAAAACTCTGTATTATATGTAATGTATCCCATGGTACTAAACATTCATACAAAAATTTATTCAAATCAGATCTTTCATTTGGAAGTTCTGCGCAAAAATCTGATTGCACTTAATTTTGAACAAAATGGCTGCTAGCGGCCATCTTGAATTTCAGACTGGACCCAAAAACACTCCTTCTCGTCCCACAGTGATAACAAAGGTACCCAAGAAGTTTCGTGAAGATCGGTTCATAAATACGGCCTCTAGCCCGAGCCGTATTGGGATTTGCACTCACAGTGCTGAAAGTAACACTAAATAAATCAAAGTTAGCCTAATTTGCATAATTTACGCACAAGAAAAAACCCTGTAATATATGTAATGTATCCCATGGTACTAAACATTCATACAAAAAATTATTCAAATCAGAGCTTTCATATGGAAGTTCTGTACAAAAAACAGATTTCGGCATCGTCGGTACAAAATGGCTGCTGGCAGCCATCTGGAATTTGGGACTGCACCCAAAAACACTCGTTCTCGTCCCACGGTCATAACAAAGGTACCCAAGAAGTTTCGTAAAGATTGGTTCATAAATACGGCCTCTAGCCCGAGCCATAGCAGCTTGGCACTTACAGCTCTGAAAGTAACACTAAATAAATCAAAGTCAGTCTAATTTGCATAATTTACGCACGAGAAAAAAACCCGTATTATATGTGATGTATCCCATGGTACTAAACATTTATACAAAACTTTATTCAAATCAGAACTTTCATACAGAAGTTCTGTACAAAAAACTGATTTTTGCATCATCGGTACAAAATGGCCGCTGGCAGCCATCTTGAATTTCGGACCACACCTAAAAACACTCGTTCCCGTCCCAGAGTCATAACAAAGGTACACAAGAAGTTTCGTAAAGATCGGTTCATAAATACGACCTCTAGCCCGAGCCATAGCCAATTGTTGACGTACGGACAGACGGACAGACGGACGACGGGCCATGACAATAGTTCAAATTTGACTTCGTCAAAGTTGAGCTAAAAATCGTCGTATTCGACCGAGTTAAAATTCGGCTTCCCCTAGTGAGCCCAAATATAAACCCAGGGACTTGATTTGAACAAACTTGAATCTCAACCGTACTAAGAATGCAACATACCAAATATAAAAAAGATTCCGACTGATGGATCTGACGACGAAGAGTTTTAAAGACGATTCCTCATATTATACAAAGTTAAAATTCAGACTCCCACAGGGAGCCTAAAGATCACACCAGGGACTTGATTTGATCAAATTTCAAGTGGATCTTTCTAAAGATGCAGTACAGCAAAATATCAAGAGATTTTGACTGGAACATCTGAAGAACAAGATTTAAAATGCATTTCCTCATATTGTATCAAATTAAAAACACTACACCCAATTGCCCACGGTGTACTAAGGCGTACTGCACGTCGACGGTGCACTTGTCTTCAACCAATGCTAGTCCTGCTTGTGGAGTTAGTATGATGGGGAGCTGACAGTTGCTCGACGTTGCTCGGTGGTTCTCTCCGGGTACTCCGGCTTCCTCCACCCGTAAAACTGTCGCGGTCATGATTAGCCACTGTGCAGAAATATGTGACCCTAAACACAAATAAATAAATAAATAAATAAATAAATAAATAAATAAATAAATAAATAAATAAATAAATATTAAGTTAAAATTCGGGTTCTCATGGGGAGCCCAGTTATGAACTCACGGACTTGTTTCGAAAAAACCTAAATCTGATCCCATCCAGGAATGTTGTAAACCAAGTATCAAAAGATTCTGATATGTAGTTCTGGGGAAGAAGATTTTGTAATTTTTAAAAAAGAATTTTGTGGGTTGCTAACATAATTATGCCCGTTGTGATGCCCCCTGTGAGCGTGACAACCTCATTTGAACAAACTGGAATTGGCATATGATAAGGAACATGCATATCAAATTTGGTTCAATTCGGGCCAGCAGTGTATGAGAAGTCGATACTGTAGAATTTACGCCGGACGGACGGACGAGTCGAGATATTGCCTTACAAACAAGAGTGAGTTAATATCTTGTAATTACAGTTTAGTATCTTATAACTGGAAGGTAGTATCTTGTAAATACATAGAGGATATCCACATTGTTTAACCCTTTACCCAACGTAACGGCCAAAACCGGCCAGCGCTATTCTCAAAAATCGCCAATTAATTTTCATAATTTTTTTCATTTTTTATCTCAAAAACATAGGTTATGACCCCTCGTTGGAACGAGCTCGTCGAGCTCGTTCCAACGAGGGGTCATAACCTATGTTTTTGAGACAAAAAATGAAAAAAATTAGTTATTCAAGAATTATTTTTGCAAGTGTCGTCTGCTTTTCATGTTAGGTAAAGGGTTAAGTGAATATCGGGAATTATATCATGAGTGTGGACCTGACCGTTTTATTTTTCACGAGTGCTTGCTCGAGTGAAAAATAGTACTTTCAGGTCCACGGGAATGAGATAATTCCCAGTATTCCCTAAAACAGCATAGATTTTCTTTTTATTATATGCTACGTTCCAATTTACTGCGCAATATTCAGCCCAATTCGAATGCAAACAGTTTCAAGACAATAACAAAAAGCTGCTAATCGTTCCTTCAAGGCGACGTTCAAGGCGACATCATGCGCCGAAGCGAAACGTCATTTAGGAACCTGCTGAAAAAATTCATCGTGTGGACCTGAAAATATTATTTTTCACTCGCTTAAGCGCTCGTAAAAAATTAAACTTTCATGTCCACACTCATGAGATCATTCCAAATACTTACTAAAATAGAGTAGATTTTCTTTTTTATCTACTTTATACGTAAAAACAGTAACGTTTTATCTTTTATCGTTATCGAAAACTCGCCGTCAATAAAAAATCTTTTATCGTTACTGCAGTAAGAATAAAAGTCACGTGATATCGCAAGAATACAACGTTCACGCCCATCTCATTTGCATGACGTACTATTTCATTCAACACTTTGAATAACTAATTATCGCTGCCGCGGATCGAAACAAATAAAACGGGGCGTATTTATCGAAATGTATTGAATAAAAAAGAAGGCCATTAATTAAACTTACTGAATTGTAAAAATAAAATTTGACGGAAAAGAGTAAAAATTAGTAACTTACACTTTTTCAAATGAGATTAGTTCACCCTTCGAGACTCTAATTATCCTGACGTTCAAACGTCACTGGGAATTCAGTTTCTTCAACATTTTTCAAAATGTGACGTCAAACGTCGGAAAGTACAAATAACCAGATATTTTTCACATTAGTGATTATCTGGTTGAAGGCTAGATTATTTTTAGTGGTCTGCATTTGTTAATCAAAACTTGTTTTATTACGGGAGTGGGGGAGGTGGGGGTGTAGATAAAAGGGTTATATACACATGGTGTTTGTAAAAAATCTTTTATCGCGACTCGAGCGTTTTCGGGGGCTACATAGCTACTCGTCGCTGCGCGACTCGTAGCTACATATGCCCCCGAAAACGCTCTCGTCGCGATAAAAGATTTTTTACAAACACCATGTGTATATAACCCATATTTATTATATGCTACGAGACATTTTATTGCACAATATTCAGCCCAATTCGACCACAAAAGCGTACGTTTCAAAACAATATCAAAAATCAGCTGATCGTTCCTTCAAGGCGACGTGATGCGGCGTAGCGTGACGTCATTTAGGAAGCTACTGAGGGATATTCCTCGATATCCATCGAGTCGATGGATATCGAGAAAAATCTTTTAGATAATTTGCGATAATTCACAGGCTAGCATATAATAAAAGATAGTATCTTGTAATTACAAGATAATAAACGAAGGTGAGATGCGTCTCTGGCTGCCGTAGATAGATAGATAGATAGTTTATTTCTTCAGTATTATTGTTACAAAGACGATACATGAATTGAGCATATAATAAGTGATTGTACATAAAAGACACCATGTAATAAGTATGGGGAAAACAACTGCAAGGAGGCGATATAGCCAGGCTGGCTGTTTTGTAATCACCCCCTGTAGGATTGTCATTATAATTCTGGTAGATTGCAATAGTATTCAAAATACACTGAAACCACGCATTCATACACATACATATACGTATATGTCTATACACCTATATAATGCACAGACACACATACATACATGTATATGCATACATGGATCCAATATTATATATACATACTTGATTACTTATTTGTTTTCGGAATTTTCTTCAGGGCAACGGTCTTTCATTGTGATACGTTATTGCATTCAGTTAAGACAAAAAATCTAAAACAGGGAAATTTGACGAGAGTCGGGATGACGGTATAAGTTTGTTGAAATGGGAGTTCATGTTTGTAATATTTCCAATCATACAGAACAATCTGGACAATATGGATTCGTACACGTTACTGATGATGAGTAGTCCTTGATTGTCTGGGTTACTACGGCTTTCTTGAACTGTTTCCTATTAGGTATGCACCTGATGTTGTTCTCCAGGGAGTTCCATAATTTTGGGAGACTATATAATGGAAGGCTTTCAAGTAATTTGGATCTAGCGATATCGGTTTTCAGTAATCCTGTTTGTCAGGTGTTTATATATTTCATTATATTCAATAATTATACTTTTGAGAAGTGTTTTTCCTTTAATAAAAAGAAACGTATTTGGTCTCTCCCAATGCACAACGGCTGTAAGGGTTAATGTGAAAATCAAACTTCCTATACCAAATTCAAGAATAGCTGTTGTTCATTAGATACATTAAACGTTACTTTTCTCAAGTGCACTCTCGGTAAATGTAATTATAGTATACGTCGTTGTGATAAATCGAACTGCACAAACAGAAAATCAATTATTAAAATCTCTGTTTAATACATTTTATTGTCGTTATCGAACAAACGTACCAATAATCATTAAAACTGCTTCTGTATTTTAATTCAGTTTCAATAACAATAACTTAATTTTCCTGCCAGATGAAACTAATGCAGTAGGTGCCCAGCAAGACAATATGTTTTAAATGAACATTAAATCTACAACCGAAGACTCAACTGATCGTGAAAAGCCTCACTTGGATCCATTTGCCGAGAAGGGAATTAAAATAGGCTAGACGGGGGAAGCAAGAGAAATATGTGTGTTTGTGTTAAAGGGTCAGAAATCCATCGGCGCGTCCGTTTTGCCCATACTACCACATACTATCCAATACCACATTCTAAAACCATTTGGGTTAAAAATTAATCCAAATCAACTTGTTGAGTAAATATGAACCCAATTGGTTTTATATTCACTCAACCCAGTTGATTTGGGTTAATTTTTAACCCAACTGATTTAGAGTGTACCTAATACTTACCCAACACTACCCATTACATACCCAATATAACACAATACTTACCCAATACTACCTCACCTAACCCAGTACAAATTGCACGAATACCTTCTCAAGCAGTCCAGTACCTACCAAACCCTACCCCAGACTGCCTAATGATTCCCATATTGCACAATACTTCTCATTACTTTCCCCAAAACTTGCCCTATGCTATTTCAGTGTTCTGTAGAACCACCTTTGTTGTCTTTTAATGCTGTCGTTCATCTTTGAATAGAGTCACGTTTATCTGTTTCAGGCATCTATCTCTTTTCGCAGGGAAAACGATGGGAGAAAAAAGAACCAGAAAAATAAACCAAACCAAAAAAAGACTAAATAGATTGTATTGAGATTGTGGAATAATTCTACAGACGCCATTCATTGAAAGACGCGCTAGGCGCGGGGTAGTATTGGGTAATATTGAAAGGTATTGGGTAGTATTAGGAAAGTATTGGGTAAAAAGACGTGCTCGAAAGACACAGGCAAAACGTAAGTGTCACATTATTAAGTTGCAATAACTATCATCAAAACACTCTAAAAAGGGATGTCTGTCTTTCAACACTCATTCCCCACCCAGACAAACGAACTACGTTAGGCTTAAGTTTTGTAAAAAAAAACCCAACAAAAAAGGCTTCCGCTGAAAAGATCCCCGCAGGTTGGTTAGAATTTTTGGTTGAAATCGGTTGGAATATTCAGTGCTCCTGGAAGTCACCAGTTACGTGAAGAAATGGATTGAAATGGCATTCAAGAAGGACATGATTGAGTCATGTTTTTAATTACAAATTAGGGATTTCTGGTTGTGTGCTCTTACACACCCGTGAACAAGTTACATCATTTTGTTTGAAAGAAAATTTCTTGTCTTTCCAAACATCAAAAGATTGTGACTAGTGGATTTGAAGAAGAAGATTTTTAAAGAATTTTCCTCATTGTGCACTAAGTTGAAATTCGGGTTCACACAGAGGGCCTAAATAAGAACCCAGGGACTTGATTTGAACAAATCTGAATCGGACCCCTCTCTAAGAATTCTGTATATCAAATATCAAAATATTTTAATTGCAAGTTCAACGGTAGATTTTTAAAACAATTATTTAAAAGTGTTGACACAGCATTTTAAATTACACCCCCTCCCCATATCATACCAAATGACACAACCGATTATAACTTGTTGGCCCATTTGATACAGGTCCTAAGGATGTTTCATACCAAATAACAATTCGCTGTTCAGTGCAATTTTGGAAAAATGAAATTTTGAAGTTTATCAATTTTCAGTTCCTTGCGTTACCATGGGGTGCGATTTTTATCTGATCAATCAAGTACATGTTCCATAACACAGCTGCATGTGTAATCATCGAGTTTTCTCCAACTTTTATATAACCCAATATCAAATAAGATACACCGTTTTTGCTGACGGCTTTCGCTCTCTGAATCTGGGTCTGGTCATCAGCTTCCGATATAGGCTACCTACTGGGAGCGCGGTGGCTCAGTAGTAGACTGTTGGACTTCTAAACTGGAGGTCACGAGTTCGATCCCCGTCCGGGTCGACCAGCGTTGTGTCCTTGGGCAAGGCACTTTATCCCGGTTGCCAATATGGAGCACGATGACGCCGTGAACTAAGACGTACTGCACGTCGATGGTGCACATGTATTCAACCGCTGTAACCCTGCTTGAGCGGAGCTTGAACAGAGTTAGAATGTTGAGGAGATGACAGTTGCTCGTCTATGCTCGGTGGTTCTCTCCCGGTACTCCGGCTTCCTCCACCCGTAAAACTGCCACGGTCTCGATTATCCATTGTGGATAAGTATGTGACCTTAAACACCAATAAATAAATAATAATATAAATAAATAGGTTACCTACTCAAAAGATCGTAATTATTAACTGGTTGAGGGCTAGATTATTTTTGGTGTGGCCTGAATTTGTTACCAGAATTTGTTTTGTTACAAATTATTGGAGTGTGTCCAGCACTCTCCAATATATTGTAATACAACAAATTTGTGGGAACAAATATTATTTCAATTTGAGTGAATATGAAACATGAGTACGGAAAATGCTCTTGTACCTCCATTTTTATGAAAGCCCCGATAATGGCGTCTAGCACTCAACCAGTTAATAACACAATTGGCAATGGCCATATTGAAAGCATCCATGAAAAAGTTGACAGGATAACTAGGGATATATATGGATACATAGTGCATGTAAATAACTATCTCTTGAGTTTATACTTCTTATTGTTGGTCTGACAGAAGTGGAAGCTGTATAGCTAAGAGGGAAATGACAGACAGCCAATCTGGCTATGCCATCTCCCTACGGTATACGCTATTATTTGCATTTCTTTACAAAAGCATTTGTTATCTATAACCTTTTCACCACTATGTTCAATTTGTTTACTGTATTTTCTTCTGTATTGTGTATACCGTAATTTAAATCAATAAATCATTAAAATAACTAGAGAATTGTAATTTGCTGGACAAATTACGGGCTTTTCCTAGTCTTCATGTGAAAAGGCAGACTGTATTATATAAAGCACATTGAGCTATGCACTTTTGGTTTTTGGAGAAAATGAGTGCAGAAAACTGCAAAATTTACTGAAAATCACAATATTTGAAACTGTAGTATTCTTCATGTGGCCAAAGCCAAGTTATCTTGAGTTAAGCCATAGAGAAAAATTTGAAACACAAGATTTGTTCAGCGAGTGGCAGGCAGGCAGGCAGGCAGGCCTGTATAGCAACTGTACCGACTGTACTCTTTCACACTGGCATGAGCCCTTGTTGTTGGTCAATTTTGAAGAAAAAATGAAAAATTTATGTAATTTTAGGCCATTGGGGTTAAGTTTGAAATATTAGTGTGGTGGTTTTGATGTATCATATAAAGCTCTAAATGTTTGGAAAACTGGAGCTAAATAACTATAAACAGTTTTGAGATTTTTGAAAAATGACGAAATTTTGATGGTTTTAGCAGAATATTTTGAAAACACAAGCATTTTCACGAATATGACGATATCTCATTTCACTTTCCAGAGACCTGTCACCAATCATAGTTTGAGTTTCATATAAGAGACATGGAGGAATCTTGAATCTTGGTATTTGAATGAACATATACAATTTGAGGGTACTCCAATTCAAGGCCAGAGAACAGAGTGAGGTTAGATACTAAAAAAGACATATAACAGCAAAATTATTCTTGGATGAATGCCCTATCTTCTTATGGAAAACATTTTGAGAAAATATGGCTCCTGTGCTGAGAAATCACATGTAAAAGCTGGAGAAATAACAATTATTCCGACAGTACCCTTATGGGAAGTCTTAAATCTGCCAAGGGTAAACTTTTAATAACAACATATAAAACAAAAGTTGTCATACATTGACTGCTGCATGCAGCCATGGAAACTTGCCAAATTCTGAAAAAATAGGAATTCTTTTGGAGGGTACCTACTTTTATGCAACCAGAATGGGCATAGGGTTAAACTTTACAAGCAAACTTACAACAGCAAATATCCTCGGTAGTCAATTGTGAATACAGACATGCAAAGTGTATGAAATTAATCCTTTCCAAAATGATAGAAAAAAGCAACTAAAGATGGCTAATTTTGGCATTTTCAAACGGTACTCTTATTCTCACCCTCATTGTGCTTTAGGGTTAAATCTGAGATTAAAAAGTAAACAGTAACTACCTTCCACAATCATTGTTTCATCTATCCATACCAATATAATTGCTACAACAGCCTTGAAATTAGAGACATTTGCCCTTGACGTTCGTCAATTTTAAAGAAAAAAGCTATATTCATGTCATTTTTGGCCAATGGTGGGAGTTAATTTTGAATATTTTTTGGGTGATTTTGATATATCATGTTATGCTCTAAATGTGTGGGAAATTTGAGCTAAGTAACTGTTAACAATTTTGAGACATTGGAAAAATGATGAAATTTTGACGGTTTTGGCAGAATATTTTCACAATAAGCGTTTTCACAGAATTCATGATATCTCATTTCATAGATTTTATGACATTACGTAAGTATGCCAAATTTGGTTGAAATCGTACAGCTTGTTTTTGAGCAGTGCAACAGACAAAACTGACGGCAGAAAAAAAACCCCAAAAACCAAAAAAAAAACTAGAGAATTGTAATTTGTGGGACAAATTACATGCTTTCCCAACATTTTAATGTGAAAGGGCAGACAGCATATAGCAAAACAAAGTGTTTGTAATTAACCCTTTCCAAAGCGATAGAAAAAAGACATCCAAAGTTGGCTAATTTGGGCATTTTCAAATGATACTCTTATTCTCACCCTCATTGTGATTGAGGGTTAAATCTGAGATTAAAAAATAAAAAGTATTTTTCTTCTGCAATCATTGTTGCACCAATCCATACCACAATAATTGATACAACAACCTTGCAGTTAGAGCAAATGAGTACAAACATTTGCAAAATTCACTAAAAATCAATTTCTTTTGGACAGTACTATTCTCTAAGTGCCTAAAGCATTGATTGGGTTAAGCCACAGAGCATAACATACAACAGTGGATTTGTTCATTAAGCATATCTACATACAACAAAGCAAAGTGTTCAAAATTAACCCTTTCCAAAAAGATAGAACAAAAGCAACCAAAGTTGGTTAATTTGGCATTTTCAAAGGGTACTCTTATTCTCACCCTCATTGTGCTTGAGGGTTAAATCTGAGGTTAAAAAGTAAACAGTAACTTTCTTCTGCAATCACTGTTGCATCTATCCAAACCAAAATAATTGTTACCACAGCCCTAGAATTAGACAAATTTACCTTTGGCTTTAGTGAATTTTGAAGAAAAAATGCTATATTCATTTCATTTTTGGCCAATAGGGGTTAATTTTGAAATATTTATGTGGTGATTTTGGTGTGCCATATTATGCTCTAAATGTGTGGACATCAATTACAGACTGAGTGTCTGATAAGAGACATGGAGGAATATTGAATCTTGGTATTTGAATGAACATGTACAAGTTGAGGGTACCCCAATTCATGGCCCGACAAGTGAGTGAGTGTTAAAACTTTGAATAAAACATATAGCAGCGAAATTGCTCTTGGATGAATGCCCTATCTTTTCATGGAAAACGTTTTGAAAAAATATGGCTTCAGTGCTGAGACATTGCATGTAAAAGTTGGCGAAAATAACAATTATTCCAACAGTACCCTTATGGGAAGTCTCAAATCTGCCAAGGGTTAAACTTTTAATAATAACATATAAAACAAAATATTTCATACTTTGACTGCTGCATGCAGCCATAGAAAACATTCAGAGCTCAATCAATTAGAAATGCTGTGAATTGTCACTTAAATTTATCAAATTCTGAAAAATGGGAGTTTATTTGGACGGTACCTACATTTATGCAACCAGAATGGGCATAGGGTTAAACTTTACAACCAAACTTACAACAGCAGATATGTTCGGTAGTCAATTGTGGATACGTACATGCAAAGTGTTTGAAATTAACCTTTTCCAAAATGATAGAAAAAAGCAACCAAAGTTGGCTAATTTTGGCATTTTCAAACAACACTCTTATTCTCGCCCTCATTGTGCTTGGTGGTTAAATCTGATATTAGAAAGTAAACAGTAACTTTCTTCTGCAATCATTGTTGCATCTATCCATACCAAAATAATTGTTACAACAACCTTACAAATAAAGAAATTTGCCCTTGAAGACAATTTTTTTGATGACAAAACTGCTATATTCATTTCATTTTGGTCCACAGAGGTTAATTTTGAAATATTTATGTGGTGATTTTGGTGTATCATATTATGCCCAAAATGTTTCGAAACTTAGAGCCAGATAACTGTAAACAATTCCGAAACTTTTGAGAAATGGTGCAATTTTGATGGTTTTGGCAGAAAGTTTTGAAAATAAGCCTTTTCACGAATATAACGATACCTCATTTCTCTAGATATTGTGACAGTAAATAAGTTTACCAAATCTGGTTGAAATCGTACAGCTTGTTGTTGAACTATGCTGAAAAATGGTGAAATTTTGAAGGTTTTGGCAAAATATTTTGAAAATACGCGTTTTCACAGATATGGCGATACCTCATTTCACTAGATTTTAAGGCATTACAAAAGTATGCCAAATTTGGTTGAAATCGTAACCTTGTTTTTGCGCAGTACAACAGACAAAATTGACGGCAGAAAAAACAATTTAAAAAAATAAAAAAGAAAAAAAAAAATAGAGAAGAACAATTTTGAAAAAGAAGAATAACAAGAGTCTTTCCCAAACTGGGTTTGGGAAAGCCTAATAAATCAAATTTAGTTCAAATTGACGAACCGGTTCGGAAAACAGAATTTTTTTACCCTCCCATCACGAGCCTAAATATTCTCCGAGAATCTTGCTTTGAACAAGTTTAAATCTTGATCATTTCCAAAAGTTGCATATCAAGTTTCAAAGCATTTTGAAAGGTGTTTATGTGAAGATTTATGAAGAATTTTAGGTTTTTGAGGTATCAAGCTCAGCAACTTTCACAGAACAAATTTGAAAGGGTATCCCACAAAGATAATTTGTGCCAAGTTTTTGTTGGTTTGAGCGTAGCGGTTCTGATGGAAATGCAAAGTTAACGTACGACAATCGACCGATGCCAAGAGATGGCAATGGCCCACCCTGAATTTCAGTTAGGTAAGCCGTAAGGCCACACAAAATAAATTAATTGAATCTCAGGCAATTTTTTTTTAAAATCAGTGAGGGGGAGGGGGGGGGAGGTGGGTTTTATTTTTAATTTTTATTTTTCTTTTGCAAAAACTGAGCAACATGGAGAGGATTTCGGGCGTCTTTTTACACACAATAATATAGAAAGTGCATATTTCTACAAATAAGTTCATCTTTAATTTGAAAAATGAAACTTCCTCTAAAACCAAACTAGGTAATGCAATTCAAATGCTTCATATTCTTTCGAAGCTCTTCATATTATCTTTGAAGTAGAAGTATTTAATCTATGTGGTTTTGCCTATAGACACTCTCCCATAAATTGTTACAAGGCAAGCATGTTAGAGACGCAACTGAATAAATATGCAACAATCAAAAAATGTAAAAAGTTTCAGGTCTCCCTGAGTTTGTACTTATATTGGAAGACACTGAAATGCAATAAAAATATCCAATGAAGGGTTCAAATTCAATGGATTGTCTGAGAATCAAAACACTCTTTTTTAGCCTAAAGATAATGATTTTTTTTTTCTTCGTCGAGGTAAATATGTTGTGGATGAGGTTGTTAGAGAGGTTGAATATTGCATTCTCTCTTGAAATTCATTCTGACCTTTTTTTGTCTGGGAAAATGCTAATTCTGTCCTAAAAGGTCAGCAAGTCTTCCTCTGCACCATACATTCATCCAAGCCCTCTCCCCATCAGAAATAATTCTGCACTTAAATGTAAGTAAATCGCCCTCTACCCAAAACAATAACTCAAGCCCCATGTCGAGAAAAGACTATTCAGTTCTAAAAAGATAAGCAAATCTTCTTAATCCAAGCCCCGCATCTGCAGCTAACTCTTTCTGTATTACCCATAGACGACCATTATAACGTTCAGGCGAAAACAAATATGACCGCATCACTTTAATTTTGGCATTCAAATATCTTTGTCAAGTATAGCCCTTCAGACAACGTTCTACGACCCTAAAACATGGTGTCATGCAACAAAAAAGAGAAAAAAACTGACACAAAGGAAAGAACCGGTCACGTGCACATATTTTTCAGGAAATTCCCTACATAAACACACAAAAAATAAATTGAATTTTTTTAGGTCCAAAAGTCATCAAATCACTCTCTTTTTTATCAGGAATATTCAACAATAATGCAATATGTCAATAGAATGTTTCAAACGTTTATTGAAACAATATATTTTCCCAAGGGTGTTTATTGCTAGAGATTGCATCATTTCTGCATGCAACATCTCAAAGCGGGTAACTCTAATTCAAATATTTAGTTCAACGATACCAATTGTTTACCGTGCACTGCCAATACTGTACATCATTGAGTAATCTCCAGTACACCAAAGACAAATGAAATTATTTAAGATTTCAATATTGGCATCTAATTTTATAAAATTAATTTAAGGTTTCGGGAGATAAAGCACAGAATTTACGAAAAGTGGGTTTTAAGAAGTGGCGGATCTAGGATTTGTATAAGGGGTGGCCCCCATACACGAACGACGAAGCGCGAGTCTGCTAGGGGGTCCGGGGAAATTTTGAAAAATTAAAACAACCTGAACGCCTCTGGGGTGTATTTCCTGCGTTATTTTGCCGCTCTTTTCGTTCGAAATTCTTGGTATTCTAATTCTAATATTCTGGTATCGAAACTTAAGTTTGCATTCAACTAGACGATCAATAAATGAAAGTGACGGTTCAAACGGACACCCAACAAGCCATAGGCAGCAAGTGCTGCAATTTTTCATTCGTTTCTAAGTTATATTTGCGTGTATATGTAGTGACTTTTCAAATCATAATTCATATGGTTTTGATATATTCTGTGTGCCTCGTTGTGTATCCGTTTCAATCGACCACAAAGAGAAAATCTGATGAAATTTGAATACCCAATGATGCTCCGATACGAATGAAACAAACGAACGTGGCATGCATCAATACGTTGAATTTCTATTCACAAAGAACAGAAGCAGACTGCATAATTCGCGGATATGTACAAATTTGTCAAGAACAGGTTTCTTGCCAACGTGAATGTTGAATCCATGCTCAACAATAACGACTAAGTCAGACAACCTTTCGGATGTCATTGTCATGCGGGGCAAAGTGTGAAGCCTCCTGATACATGAGAACGAACGCTCTGCCTCTGAACTTCCTATTGGCAGTACTGCCAGAATAATGAAGAGTTCCCTAACGTTGGGAAAAACATGTCATCAGCATGCTAAGCCAAAATGGACGTAACCGATATATTAGGGTCTTTAATGTCTCGTTTGCAATAGTTTTTCCATCTCAAAAGTTCGCTCTCAAATGTAGAGGGTGACGGTAAGACGTGCTCCCACTTCAACAAGAGTTCATTCGCGAGGGAAACAACTGCGTCATCGTCGCTGCCAACCAAGATTTCCGGAAGAATCGCGCACAAGTAATAATGCGCCCGCTTTTCTCTACTGAATCGTTCGCGCATCTCATTACATATAGCGTCAAGAAAAGGTATTGTAACTGTCCTTTTCCAGTACTGCGCTGCTGAGTCAGACTCTGTGTAGCTCTGTTAGTTTGACGGCCGCACACACGCGGTTCCTTCCCCGGTGCTCAGTCGAGTGCAGAAAGGTGAAGAACTTTCTCGTACATACGATCAAACCAAGAGTCGATGTCGCGGCGAATGTCAGCATATGCATCAGCTACCAAATCGATTGTTTGGAAACCAAGAAAACACTTCAACTTGACGACCTTGAAGACACTTCACAGTGGGTAGCATTAGCTCTAGCATTTCTTTGGCACAGATGAAACTGAAGATATGACCAAAATTCATTATCGTGTGCCTGGGACCATTTGCCTTAGCTTCCGTCGATGAATCCCAACTCCAAGGCTCGTTATTCTGGTACAAGTCGTCGTGATTGGTGGGCTCACACATCTCATTCAAAGTTATTACTATAAATTCATACAGCTCATAGATTGTTTCAAAGGCAGTATGCCTTTCTGTCCATCGCGTTTTGCACATATTTTTCAACTTTTAGTTTCTTTGTTTCCGGCGCGCGTGATTTGATGATCAGCTCGAGAAACCTTTGTCGCTTTGCCGAATTATTAACCCTTTACCTAACGTAATGGCCAAAACCGGCCAGCACTATTCTCAAAACTCGCCAATTAATTTTCATTATTTTTTCATTTTTTTGTCTCCAAAACATAGGTTATGACGTCCAGCTCGTTCCAATGAGGGGTCATAACCTATGTTTTTGAGATAAACATGATACGTCATTAAACAGAATGACTTTTCAGTGAATGTGTGGGGTAGACCAATCAATCGGGGCTGCGCGATGAAAATATTGATTGGTCTACCCCAAATAATGAATATGGACTCTTCAAATTTGCTGCTATTAGACTGGCAATGAAGATACCACGAGAGTTCAAAGGGTTAAGGTGTTATGTAAGTAATGGAAAGTTAGCTTGAAAATGGATGATAAGTTATTTTTGATGTCATCAAAAATCTAAGCAAAATAATAATTTGTCACTTTTCATGTCCATCCGTATTTATGAATAATGCTTGGCAATTGTGAACACTACAAAATGAAAAAATCTAACAGTTTTTTTAAATATTTGACGCCATCGAATATAACATGTCACCTATTTTCAAGCTAAATTTCCCATTACTGACAATCACACTTTGAACTGTTGCTGATTTGTCGAGGTTCTATAGTACCTTAAGTCAGATAACAAACAAGACTCAGGGTATTGAGTCAGAAAATGGTCTCGGGCTTAGGCCTCGACCATTATTTGTATGGATACCCTTGGGTGCCGTATATTATCCTTCACGGGAAACACTCTCGAAAAAAAAACGTCCAAAGTAGAATGTTAACCTTGCCCCTGTTTTGGAAGAAAATCATGACGCCTCATTGACAGTTAACTATTATTTTGTTCTGTGTACTTCGGATGATTGGGGAGACCGTGTTTGCAAGTTTTATCGAACAGCGATTCCCATATCACGATCTGTGGCATTTAAACAACTCCCCACGTCGATATGCAGAATACTGGTAATGTCAATATTAACTGACAAAATGTCGAATGATATTTGAGAACTATGTGCCTCACGGGATGCTGTTTTCTATCATCAATGATAAGCTGTTAACCCATCCCACATAGTGCCTCAAACAGTTATTCATATGAACCACCAATAACCACTAATTTTCTGTGGATATTTTTCCAGTCCTGGACTACGTTGTCTGATAAAGCTTTATTTAACGATATGAATTAAATTTGCTCAATTCGCCGGAACATTGCGACAGGAAGTGATGGGAGGGTGTGGGTGGGATTGGGGGAGGGGGGGGGGGTGTATGAGGCTGTTTCACCCCCTTCTCATCATTCGTTAATTTTACATAATTTGGAAACTCGAAGCCCTAAATCGGAAAAAGTTGGAAATTTCAGACAGAGCGCCAGTGGAATTTTTCCAAACATGTCTAGAATTTGGCTGAAGTATGGAGTTTTTAGACTGAAAAGTAGTCAAAGCCCTCCAAATATCGATCGGTACGTGGTCAAAATCCCTCCGATATTGATGAGAATTTGCGACTATCGAGAGCCCCAGCTGAATAATGTGCTGTCATGGGGGTGGGGTGTACAAATAGGTTTCTGTAACTTAACCCTTTATCTAACATGAAAAGCAGACGACACTTGCAAAAAAATTCTTGAATAACTAATTTTTTTTCATTTTTTGTCTCAAAAACATAGGTATGACCCCTCGTTGGAACGAGCTCGGCGAGCTCGTTCCAACGAGGAGTCATAACCTATGTTTTTGAGACAAAAAAGGAAAGAATAATGAAAATTAATTGGCGAGTTAACATAGCCTTGTTGTCTCAAAAACATAGGTTATGACCCCTAGTTGGAACGAGCTCGGCGAGCTCGTTCCAACGAGGGGTCATAACCTATTTTGTTGAGACAAAAAGGAAAGAATAATGAAAATTAATTGGCGAGTTAAGGGTTAGCCATATTACCTAACGAATCAGCAGCACTTGCACGCTGAATTCACAAATTCACCAGTTGAAATAAAATATCAACAAAACTAGATCATGTGACTTCTCATTGGAACGAGCTCGCCGATCGACATGGCAGACGTATCATTTCTATCCGATATAACTATATCGCCATATTTAGTGGCAATATTTTTATGTTATTCTAAAAAATTGACAATTACAAGTGTCGCATCATATGCTATTGTGTGTATGGACGTGGCCCACTATTAAAAAAATCGTACGTTGCGCGGGTCCACAGCTACTAGTTCTCCATAATTTGTGGCAAATCTCACCGTATATCAGAAAATAATCGTTTACATATTCGTCACACAAGATATACCCGTCACACAAAATATTGAGAGGTCTCGTTCAGCTGAGAAGGGTGGTGTAATGAGACAACAACGGATATCATCTTTGACATTTAATTTTAATTTCAAAGATTTGAAAATATAGGTTTTGGATAAAATAATTTCATAAAGTAATTTATCAGATACATTAACCCATCAACCCTTGATCTCTGAATGATGTCGTCTAATATACTGGGGAACACATAAACATGGGCGAGTCTATCTTCCATTTGTGTGGAGATTCTGTAATAATCTAATCCTACATCTTTAGTGCTGTAGGATTGAATTATCGATGCTTTTCATGTTCAGATAGTTGTCGATTCAGTAGTGCGGTGGCTCAGTGGTAGACTGTTGGACTTCTGTGCTAGAGGTCCCGAGTTCGATCTTCGTCCGGGACAACCCGCGTTATGTCCTTGGGCAAGGCACTTTATCCCGGATGCCTACATGGGGGCACGATGACGCCGTGTACTAAGGCGTACTACACGTCGATGGTGCACATGTCTTCAACCGCTGTAACCCTGCTTGAGCGGAGCTTGAACAGAGTTAGAATGTTGAGGAGCAGGCAATTGCTCGTCGATGCTCGGTAGTTCTCTCCGGGTACTCCGGCTTGCTCCACCCGTAAAACTGTCACGGTCACGATTAGCCATTGTGCATAAGTATGTGACCTTTTGTCGATTGTGTTTCTACCTCGCAGGTTCCCCTCGCAAATTTGGTTGGCGATAAAATGTGTTCTTTTTGTTGATAGTTGTCAAATGAATTGCTGAGTGTCCTAACAATTTTTGTATAGACGTGAAGGCGTCTAATAAACATAGAGCGACACGCGTGTGTGAATGGGTTAATCGATATGGCACTTGTGCCATCACGGTAGGATAAAACTCGAGGTATGTGGCCTCTTGTTCTTTACTATATGACTTATAGTTCAACATCACATGCCAACGCTAGCATTAACAATTCCCTCAACCCTTTTTTTGGTAAATTGGATTGAAGTAAAAAAGAACTATTTTTGTTTACACTCTTTTTTGTAACAGGTGCACAATTCCGGGGAATCCCCCGATACGCATGAATATGATAAAAAATATCATGAATACGATAAAAAAAAAACCGGACTGTCGTTCCAGAGCACCTATTCCAGCTCGGAGTAAAATACTCTCTGCGACCGGAACAGCTACTTATGCGAATTCGTACGCACCCGTAAATAGTCCGTCATACTGTAATGATACGGAATCGGATTCCACACTGTGGATTTTCCGGGGGCCAGGAAAAGATCGTCAAACAGTAAGTGATATTTAGCGGTTAAATTACATAGTTATACAATAAAATACAGAGGATAAATCTATAAGTCTCCTAAAGCCGTTTGAATGGTTTTTCAGCCAACAAAAATGCAGCAATCACTCACTTTACATGGTAATAGTAGTTGCGGTGACTCTATACATTTAAAACTAGAAGTCCTGTCAGATTATGCTATAATTTCGAAATTAATTTGAAGTTTTTGGAATATAAAAGAATGAAGACATGTTGGCGATTCTGAGCGACAAAATGTTATGCATTTAAAACTAGAAGTCCCGCCACGAACTATATGCTTATCTTGACATAATTCCGCATAGGAATCGCGCGAATTTTCCCAACTAAATGGCATCCAAAGCTCGACAGATTCTCTTGGTTGTCAATAAAAAGCACAAGCAATGTTTCAGCCAATGAACCTCCGGGTTTAACACAGAATATCCACAGAATTTAAAAGCCTTACTATCTTCAAAGCGCGCTGATCAACGCGCTGAGTGGCCTTCTATTTGTGGGTAATTCATAAGAGGACTTCTAGTTTTAACTGCAGATTGATTATATTTGAAAATCTTTCCTTAAAGGATATTTGAACACCGCACTCTATTTCATTATTACATCCTGGGAATCCATTTCATCTCAGTTTTATTCGTGACTAACATGGACAAGTGAAGATGCATTTTTGAATGTGACGATTTATTGGATAGTCAACGCCGTCGTTGCTCGAAAACCACATCCTGGACATTTCTCCTATTAACTCAAAAAACGCTGATTAACGTAAATCAACCCAGTTTGAGAATATATACTGTGCCGTAAGTTAATACTTGTGTTCACTGAATGTTTAAAATGATAAGACACATTTTTGTTTGGTTGCAGTTGTTGTGGAGAGCTATAAGGGTAAAGTGATAGGCTAATTCTTCAGCAGTACCCCAAGCAAATAATCACGTGAAAGAACAGATGTAATGTGAACACAAAATACATAAAATGAAGTGGATTCAGCTCAAAGCTAATAACTTATATAGAGAGTAATCGTTTGACTGGACTGGTTACGTGAAATAATTCATGAGAGGTGAGGGACGTTGTACAAACACGAGTGCGCGAATGCGCACGAGTGTTTTACAATATAGTCCCTCGCCTCGAATGAATTTTTTCACATAACCAGTCCAGTCAAGCGATCACTCTGTTTATTACTTTTCATTATTATTTAAATAATTATATTATTTAAAAAACAGAAAACAATGAAGTCCCCATTACACCCTAGGCAAAGTGTCTTCGTTTGCGCGAACGGATACATGACGGATACATGACCCAATTGTTGATTGCATAATTCACTTGTGAATTTATCGTTTATAATCAAACCGGGAAATCCCAGTAAATCACACTTTGGAAAGTAATAAACAAAGTTATCTACGAGCATTTGATTATTAACATTACACTCTACGAAACGTTTGAGAAGAAACCATTTATGGTTATTTAACCAAGAGGTCAACATACATCCACAAACTGAATTTTTTTATATTGTTTTGAAAATAGTGGCCCCCAATCGCATGCCTTTTCTTTAAGAACTCAATCGGTAGGCAGCATTTATCTCTTCAATGTTTTTACGTAATATAGGCAGCCAACAATGCTATAGAAACGCTGTTAAATCGCCCACACTGGCAGCCAACAATGCTACAGAAGCGCTTCAAAAGCTCTGCTAAATCTGCAGCTGTGTTCATGACTATATAGAGAGTAATCGCTTGACTGGACTGGTCACGTGAAATAATTCATGAGAGGTGAGGAACGCTGTACGCATACGAGTGCGCGAATGCGACCGAGTGTTTTATAATATAGTCCCTCGCTTTACTTTTCATTATTAACGATAATTATAACGTAACGGCCAAAACCGGCCAGCGCTATTCTCAAAAATCGCCAATTATTTTTCATTATTTTTTCATTTTCTGTCTCTAAAACATAGGTTATGACCCCTCATTGGAACGAGCTCGTCGAGCTCGTTCCAATGAGGGATCATAACCTATGTTTTTGAAACAAAAAATGAAAATAATAGTTATTCAAGATTTTTTTTGCAAGTGTCGTCTGCTTTTCATGTTAGGTAAAGGGTTAAAAAAACCAAAAAGTCCACATTACACCCACGGCAATGCGTCTTCGTTTGCGCGCAGGAATACATGACCCAATTGTTGATTGCATAATTCACTTGTGAAGTTATCGTTTATAATCAAGCCCGGGAATCCCAGTAAATCACACTTTGGAAAGTAATAAAAGGTAGTAATCATCGCAAAAAATAATTATCGGAAAAAGTAATATGAGTACAGAAGGATTAACAAATGGGCTTGGTTAGCAGAGAGGATCCAACACACAGATTTTCTCGTGTAACGAAAAATCTCATTATTATCGAATCATAGGGCGTTACCTATACATCACAAGAAAATTGCAGACAGGATAAGGAAGAGTGATAGCTTCCCCAGGAGGTCGCTACTGATAAGTAGTGTTGTGTGGTCCGTCACGTGAAATATAACGTAACGAAAGAACTTCCTGCAGATACATGTTATCAGACAACAACTGCAGATTCAAGCGAAACCATATTTTATTTCAAAAATTATACGTGATGATTGCGCAATGTCAAGTTGTAAAGAAGAGTAATTAACAATAATTAAAGAAATATGATACAGCAGTAAGAAGCAAAAATGAAACAATTGAAAGATGGCGGAAACGATGATGACACAAAGGACTGAAAGGAAGAGAGAAAAATGGGATAATTTTCTACAACGGCAACTGGCAATTTGGAATTTTTTGATGGACGGGTTTAGGCCCTGGGCTCCGACCAACTTCGGACCTGCTTTTTAGTAGGAATCCCTTCTTGAAAGATACCAAGGAGGGAATCTTAAGTTATCCGTGGTAACCATCCAATATTCTGCAGTGTTCGATGCAAACGTAATTGGAAGCTTCTGAAGACATACAGTTGCTCATCACTACCGGTAAGAATTTGGAAATTAAAATAAGTTTGCCACTTGATTATCTTTTAGTCTACTGCGTATGATCTACTAGATGAGTATCTGGGAACATTTCTTAGAAATGGGATATCTGCTTTCAAGCAGCCCTTACTTGTATCGTCATAAAAACCGACTTTTGATAAAGTTATCTCCCTTGAAATTATTAGTCCCACCGGGAAGGTCCAATTGAGAAACAAGTAATTGTTGAAAAAACACCTGTGACATCAGTAGAAAATAAAGCCAAATTCCTTTTGTAACTTTTAAGAAACAAAAACAACAGACAACTCTAGGAGGTGTCTGTTCTTTTCGTTTATTTAAAGTCACAAAAGGAAACTTGGCTTTTTCGGGCAAGTTAATTAGAAACAACCACTTCACAGATAATCCGTCACTTAGAAATTCTATCAGTCATTTGCAAGATATTTTATTCCCAGGAACAAATTATCAAGTCTCACCTCCTAGACTTTTATATTGGAAAGGACGTTGGGTGTATTGTATGTCACGATGTACACACTGTTGATAAAATGAACAGACAGAACGTTACAGAACACCTGAAGGTGTGAACACGCCGTTTGCTTATTAGTCTGTGTGACACACACAGACTATTGTTTTTGCACAGTTACTTTTTCTTTTCTTTTTTTTTCTTCTGCATGCCTTCTTCTTTTCTTCTGCTCGTTTCGTCTGTTTTCTAAGCACTTCCGTGTCCACACGATAACTCAAAAACATTGTCCTATCTCGCTGATCTTTGGCATACTGATAGAAACTCACAGGTTGTTGGCATCCTATATTTTGCAGGACGGCATCCTATGTTTTGCAGGTCGCTAGTACAATCCTTTTTGAACAGAAATAAATTGTATGCTACAAAAATAAAATCTCCAACCCCCCTGAAACGTCACTGAATACAAAGACTGTTGCTGGACTTTCAACCGACTTAAAAGAACAAGTAAATCCGATTATTACACCGATACCCTACTGTCAAATAAAAATAACTTGAAAAAAAACCTGGAAAATTTTGCGTAAAGCAATTAGCAAAACTGAACGAACCGCCACACTGCTGTCTTCCTTTCGTGCTGACAACGACGAACTACCGATCCTAGATTGATTGCCGATAGATTTAGTACCTTTTTTGCAAGCATAGGTAAATCAATCAGTAACGAAATACCTTCGTCAAACCGTCATTCCTTGGACTACATTGGCAATACCAATGCGAAATCTTTCTTCATATCGCCCACAAACGTGCAGGAAGTAATTCTCTGTGTTAATAGCATTCGAGGAAAGGCAACTAAAGATGGTGATAACTTGTCGACTAAGTTTTTAAAAGAAATCATCTTCGAGGTATCTAATCCACTAACTCACATAATTAACCTCTCGTTCTCTACTGGTATAGTGCCAAGTAAAATAAAGATACATGTAGCCAAAATTATACCTATTTTCAAATCCGGCGATCCCCATGTATTCAATAACTATCGGCCCATTAGTATTCTTCCGGCATTCTCAAAAGTACTTGAAAAATGTATGTATTCTCGCGTATCCAGTTTCTTAGATAACCAAAAGACTGTATACCAGTATTAATTTGGGTTTAGAAAGCACCATTCAGCCATACATCCTATACTTCACCTAATAAATAATGTTGCTGAAGCAAACGATAAAACAACTAAAGATTGCACCCTTTCGATTTTCCTAAATTTTACGAAAGCTTTCGATAGCATTGACCATGACATTCTGCTAAAGAAACTGGAATATTATGGCATTCGAGGGTTAGCTAATTCGTGGTTTAAGAATTATTTAACAGAAAGAAGTCAGTCTGTTTCTTTCCATAATGAGGTACCTGGCAACAGAGAGATCATCACAGGTGTGTCCCAGGGTTCTATCTTCGGGCCCATTTTATTTGTACTATATTTCAGCGACATCTGCAAAACGACTTTTTTAAAAGTCTTGTCGTTCGCAGATGACACAACAGCGCATTCAGCTAGCAATAGCGTCGATACTCTTATAGGAAATACAAACTCTGAGTTATATAGCATAGGTAAGTGGTGCTATACGAATAAATTGGCTCTAAACGCGTCTAAAACCAAATTCATGTTATTCCATCCCCAAAAAGATCCATATAGTGCGATAGGCAAGAGCATATCATTGAATAATACGAATATTACACTAGCGGGTAACCATCAAGAGGAAACGACATTTAAGTTTCTCGGTATTCATATGGATGAAAATCTCAAATTCAAGCAACACATCTCCACCGTATGCTTGAAAATAGCCTCTGCTACTTTTTCCATAAATCGGGCTAAAAAAATACTTCCCCGAGTAGCTCTAAGATTATTGTACTTCATTTAATAAACTTCATTGTAAAGTCATCTAATTTATGGGATATAAATGTAGGGACACGCTGCAGCCACAAAATGGATCCTTGGTCTGCAAAAAAAGCTATTCGAGCGATAATGAAACGATCCTATACTTCACACACCGATCCCCTTTTCAAAAGCTGTGGAAAACTAAAATTCAGAGACCTTTATACACTACACTGTCTCCTGTTCACGCATGACTGGTTTAATAATAAACTATCCAAGTCCTTCGATAACACATTTGAAATATATACAAAACCATCTGGCATGAATACTAGACAGTCCGGTAATATACGCAACCGAAAACCCAGAACTTGCTTATCGGCCGAACTCCCGTTCCATTCATTCCCGCGGATTTGGAATGAAATTGAAACATCAGTCCAGCATCTCAATAGATCCCAGTTTAAGAAGGCGATAATAGACAAGGCTCTAAATTCATACCATTCAGATGTCTCTTGTAATAACCCTTCCTGTCCCGATTGTACTTCCATTTCGCCTGGATCTCCACATTCCGATTTAAACAGTCTAGAATCTAGGCTTTGCTGATTAGACCACTCAATTTTTGAGCAATTCCTGTAATGCAATTTCTGCAATACTTTGGCCCCTTACCTAGCTCAATAGTCGGGTCTGGCCTACACTGTTCGCAAAGATCGCACTGTGAGGGTTTTATTCATTTCTGTTCTTGCCTCCAAAACAGGGCCCATGGTTTATCACTGGAGTGAGCTCATTGAGTCATTCCCCTGAGTGCCATGTCCTTGTCCCATGGGCTAGGATTGAAAGTCAAAGGACTGAGAAGAAAAATAAATGGAAATCCTATTTAAGAGCATTTCTTGTGAAAACAGTGTTCTGTTTGCACTGGGCTACGGGTTAAATAATTATGTATTACAAGTTCCCCTCATGAATCCCGTAAGGATGCAAATTGTTTACAATCTGGATGTCAAGAGTAATTATCTTTTAATATGGGAATGGCAGGAAGACAGCCCCCCAGGGTTATGCTGTTTCCATGCAGTGTACATTTATTTTTGTACATTTCTGCAAGCTGTTTATTATACTCCATGTAAACGTATACTGCAAAATAAATTTCATTTCATTTCAATTATCAAGTCTCACCTCCAAGTCTTTTATATTGGAAAGGATGTTGGTTGTATTGTATGTCACGATGTACACACTTTTGATAAAATGAACAGACAAAACGTTACAGAACACCTGGAGAGGTGAAAACGCCGTTTGCTTATTAGTCTGTGTGACACACACAGACTATTGTTTTTGCACGGTTACTTTTTCTTTTCTTTTTTTTCTTCTTCTTCATTTCTTCTTCTTCTTCTTTTCTTCTTCATCTTCTGCTCATGTCTTCTGTCTTCTAAGCACTTCCGTGTCCACACGATACCTCGAAAACATTGTCCTATCTCGCTGATCTTTGGCATACTGATAGAAACTCACAAGTTGTTGGCATCCTATATTTTGCAGCACGGCATCCTATGTTTTGCAGGTCGCTAGAGCCCTTCGAGTATGGCCCAGCCGGCCACAGGGTTTTCACAGCCTCTAATTTCTTGTAACAGTAAAATATCCTGTTATATTTTTTCACACTGAAGAGTGGAGAACAAGGTAAACAATCCAGTTACAGAATTAGCTGTCAAACATAAAATGTTATCGTGTATTTTAACCAGGTGTCAGTTTAATCCTCAAACCAAGTTGAGAGAAACCCTTTGCTTACCAAAGAAATATATTAATTATTCAGTTCAATGCATTTAACCCTCTCAAGACTTCAATGTGGGTTCCAAAGATTTTATTTCATGCAATGTGAGAATAATGATAACCCTTTCCATACTCACATTACTGCTCTAAACATCATTCAAATAAATGGCAGAGCCAAAACGTCCATTTCAGATTCCTTGCTAATGGTAAGCTAATTAGAAGCAACTGAGTAACTGTGCACAAAGGCTCTTTGTTTACAGTGATTTGCAAGTTTTTATTCTTCCTGGGAAATACATGAGCAAATCTTACCTCTTCGACTCTTATATTAATGGAAAGGATTGTGTCTGTGTTACATGTCACGATACGCACACTGTTGATTTATACAGATTATCATGATAATGTGCATGCCCTGTGATTTGTATCAGATTCGAGGTGGTGTCCAGGATGGGATCTCAACGAGCCGGCTTTGCCGGCGAGTTGTGATCCCATTCTAGACACCACCGAGAATCTGATGCAAATCACAAGACATGCAACTTATCACGATAATTCATTTATCTAACAATTCTGTCACATAAACAGATTAAATCTTAAATTATTAATAGAGTTTTGGGACATAATGTTGGGGGAGAAAAAAAAATAAAACATATTTTATTCAACAATATTGTCGTGCACTTTAACAAACAATGAGTAACGCGGACACCGCAAATTTTCAAAGTTGCGTGCATTGTAAAATTATTCACTCTCAATGTCACTTCCTATGATGATACGCTTGAATTTACAAGTGTGTAATATTTAATTGTGCATTTTCTATTTATTGTGTGTGTGGGTGGGTGGGTGGGTGTGTGTGTGTGTGTGTGGGTGTGTGTGTGTGTGTGTGTGTGGGGGGGGGGGGGGATCATTGGCTATTAGTAGTTCTGTCGCTAATTGTAAGGAATTTTGTTTTGTTTTGTAAGCGATCAGCTGAGTCGATGACTGAAACGCACATAGAATGTATTCATGCGCCTGTTATGATAGCCCGTTGCATTCCCGGAAACGAGTCGTCTATATGATATGGAATCAGAATACGTCATCTATATGATACGGAATAAGAACACATTATGTGATAGGTACCGTTTCTCGTGGGTTTCAAGCCAAAAGGTATATGATTGTTAGATAAAATAAACAGAAAAAAAAAAACGCCACAGAACATCAAAAGATAGCGAAAGCGCCGTTTTCTTATTTTAAAATAGGTTTAAACAGAGAATAACAGGCAAGCATTCCAACTGATTGGGAAAAAAATTGCAAAATGCCTGTTTCTGTATTTTTATATTATTCTACAGGAAAATGTCTGACTTTTGTGAAATGTTGCACACATCGATGATGCTCCGTCGCTAACATTTCAAAATTTCAATTTTTAGACACTTAGTGATAAATTTACTGACAACTTTAGAAAATTAAGAGGATCTAACTTTCTTGGAAATCTTTTCCAATGACGAAAATAGTCAACCAAGACTGCAGTAGTTTTGACCCTATAACGCGGACGTAACAATAATTATACTAGCGAACCAATATTCTCTGTTCATTTTCTTCAAATGGTACATTAGTAAACGGTCATTCACTTTGGGTGAGTGGTTAGAACTTTGGACTCTAAACCGAAAGGTTGACTTTTCGATCACTACCAGAGGTAACTGCGTTGTGTCCTACACTCATTATACTCAATTTCGTCTGACCTTGCAGATGCGCGGCGGCGTCGAGGGTGCACTTACCTTCAGCCGCTGTTGGCACTGCTTGTGCGGAATTAGCAGGTTGCCTTCTATAACAAAACATATTTCAGTTCATGCAACAAAACAACAAACCCGAGTTTGTGCAGATTCACAGCTTAGCTTGAAACCAAGCGAGAAGTATTCTCTTATGTTATGTAGTTTAACCCTTTGCCTAGCCTGAAAAGCAGACGACACTTGCAAAAAAAATTCTTGAATAACTAATTTCTTTCATTTTTTTGTCTCAAAAACATAGGTTATGACCCCTCATTGGAACGAGCTCAACGAGCTCGTTCCAACAAGGGGTCATAACCTATCTTTTTGAGACAAGAAATGAAAAAATAAAGAAAATTAATTGGCGATTTTATGATAGTGCCGGCCGGTTTTGCCGTTACGTTGAGTAAAGGGTTAAACCAAAATATCGGTTCATCTCTTCACAGTATTAGCAAGTCGTTTTATTTCCCCCCTCACCATAAACAATAATAATGTATGAAAATCATACAAAATACCGTTGTTGTTAATAATCTTCAACACTTTATTTTTTACTGAAAAGACAGCCGGGATAGCTCTGGCTCAGTCGCTACCGGCATAGGACTTCCAACCGAAAGGGCCACCGATCGATCGACGCTAGTGCTAACGGCAATGTGTCCTTAGGCAAGACACTTAATCCCGATTTCCCACATGCGGGCACGATGGCGCTGTGAACAAAGGCGTACTTCGGTGGTGTACTTCAACCAATGCTTACCCTACATGAGCGGAGTTATTACATCGTTGAGTCTGACAGTTGCTCGCAGCTGCTCTGTGGTTCTCTCTGGGTATTCCGGCTTCTTCCACCCGTAAAACTGCGCGATACGAAGTGACACTGCCTGTCAAAACTGTACTTGACCTCCCCAACTAAAAAAATGAAAAATACAGCCGTGAGCGTCTGGCTCAGCTATAAAGAGGGTTAAAAATAGACCAATTTTCAAACATTACAAAATGGATTAAATAAAATATGTCACTTCCCAAACTGTCGTTAACCCTTCAGCTAATGTAGCAGAAAAAATCGGCCAGCACTAATAACAAAAATCGTATTCAAATTTAATTATTTTTTTCAAATTGTGGCAAAATATGTAGATTAAAACTCGTTACTGGAACGAGCTCGTTGAGACCGTTCTAATGAAGAGTCATAAGCCATACTTAGGAGGAAAGAGGTGAAGATCTTTGGTTATTCGAGAAATTCAATTGCATATGTCGTCTTTTTTATTAGATTTTAACGACACTTTCGACAGCCAGGATCACCTCGTGTCGAACAGTGTTACGTGTGGTGGAAGCCGGAGTACTCGAAGAGAACCACCGTGCAGCGGAGAACCACCAAGCAGAGGCGAGCAACTGTCAGACTCCCAAACATACTACAGTTAAAACTAGAAGTTCTGTCCTGAAAGGCGCACAAATAGCACCTCGGTCTGCGCGTTAATCTACGCGTTATGACCACAGTAAGGCTATCAAATTCTGTACATACGGCCTGTGCACAAACAATGTTTCAGCCAATGGACATCCGGGTAACCCGGAGGTCTATTGGCAGAAATATTGCCTGTGTTTTCTATGAGTAACCAGGAGAACCTGCTGTGCTTTGGATGCCATGGCAATTATGCGCAATTCCTTCGCGCAATTAAGCCTAGATAAGAGCACAGTTCTACACTCTAAAATCAGTTGGGTTAAAAATTAACCCAAATCGACTGGGTTGAGTGAATATGAACCCAATTGGGTTCATATTCACTCAACCCAGTCGTTTTGGGTTAATTTTTAACCCAACTGATTTTAGAGTGTAGCTTTAACTGTAACTCCACACAAGCGGGGTTAGCATTCGTTGAAGACATGCGCACCATCAACGTGCAATGCGCCTTAGGACACAGCGCCACCGCGCCTCCATGTAGGCAATCGGGATTACGTGCCTTGGCCAAGGACACAACGCAGCAGCTCATAGTGTCAATCGAACCGTCGACCTTTCGGTTTGAAGTACAATACCCTAACCACTGAGCCACCGCGGACCCCACGTATGTCGTCTACTATTCCAAGTGGTAAATGGGTTAAAGATAAATTCGATAGATACTCAGACCCAATCTAAATCCAATGCAGCCATTAGAATGCTAGCCGTGATTTGATCAGATTCAGTATTCTTGTCAGTTTACAACAGACAGACATTCAGCGACTCACTGACGTTATCAGAGCACATCAATGGTATTTACAATTTTCATTAAACGAATAGCTGTTTTGCAAGATAAGTATTTCTTTTGCGTGCCGTCGTTGAACTTGGCATTGATGGCATAACATCGCTACCATCGGTAATATTGTTATTACAAATCCATTCAATATTCATTTTAACATTGTGATGTCAGGTATATTACGTCCTTTGAGCGGAACAAGTAACAGTTATCAATCGACCTGGATGTATTTTATGAATACAAAACAACCTGTTTCGTGCGCTGAGTGTACGCGTCTCGGTGCCACTCGGCATACGAATCAAGTTCAAATTCATGGAAAACAAACTGCAAGATTGGCAACTTACTGACGCCCTGCCCTTTGTTCAATTAACAAAACGCACAGTATTAGTGGCCTATTGTCCTGTCAGGCATTTCAAATTGGTTGTATATCGTTAGACAAAAATTAGACAAAAATTGAAAAAAATAATGAAAATTAATTGGCGAGTTTTGAGAATCGCCCTGGCCGGTTTTGGTCGTTACATTGGGTAAAGGGTTAAGTCTGTTACACCTTATCCAACAAAAATCACAAACTACTGCATCAGTATTTCCACCGAATGGCCGAAAAATCCCTTTTCCTTCCAGAGCTAGCATATAATCTCCCCTAGAAGAAGATAGTCAATCAAGCTCGTTGCATAGGGAAGTCATGAGATGCAATTCAGACAAAAGACTGTAACAATGTGAATGGAGATTTACGTTCGTAGCACAGGACGGATTTAAACTATGCGTTAGGTAGATGGTTGAAAGAGATATAATCTCGACTTAATATTAATTCGAACGAACGAACGCCCCAGATTGAAATGGGTGAAAGGACGAGTGAATTACATGTATCTTCTTCACCTTGCCTCTTTGTAAATCTAATTTTCAAAATGAGTTGTGCCGTTAACATTGCATGGTGCTCGATTGTCCTCGTGATGTCACTGTGTACTAAGGTGTACTGCACATCGATGGTGCACTTGCCTTCAATCGTTGCTAACACTGCTTGTCGACTGTTAGTAAGTTGGAAAGTCTGGCAGTTGCTCGTCGCTGCTCGGTGGTTCACTCCGGGTAGTCCGGTTTCCTCCACTCATAAAAGTGTCCTACACGATGCAGGCTGTTGAAAGTGTTATTAAACCTCAATAAACATCCGAACAAACAATCTCACAGTGCTTACTGGCTTTCTTAGTACTGGTAGAGGAAAAAGAACAATTGATCATCAACGAAGATTCTAAAAAGAAATGACGTAACAATAAAGGCGGAATGTTCATTGGTCGAAATAAGATCTCGCGTGGGAATTATTGCAGAGACGGCTCTGTCGCATACAATAAGTGTGCCATAATACAAAATGTAATATCATTCACGTGCAGTAGGACACTTAATGTTCAATAGATATTCATCCCTGACTCACATGGTCATGAAAATCGACTTTCGAAAAAGTTATCTCCCTTGAAATTATTAGATGAACGAGGAAGGGCCTGTTAAGAAGCAAGTAATTGTGAAAAATCTATGACATCGGTAGAAAATAATTTATTTATTTATTAAGGTTTAAAGACACTTTAACAGCCAAGGTCATATTGTATCGGTGACAGTTTTACGGGTGGAGGAAGCCGGAGTACCCGGAGAGAACCACCGTGCAACGACGATCAGCTGTCAGCTCCCCAACATCGTAACTCCGCACTGCAGCACAGGCATGGTTGAAGACATGCGCACCATCGACGTGCAGTATGCTTTAGTACACGGCGTCATCGTTCCCCCATGTGGACAATCGGCGTTAAGTGCCTTTCTCGAGGACACAACGCGGGAGTCCGAATCGATCGCTCAGACGGTCACCCATCCAACTACTAACCGGGCTCGACGTTGCTTAACTTCGGTGATCTGACGAGATCCGGATACCGCAACGCCACCGCGCAACCAGTAGAAAACAAAGCCAAGATTCCGTTTGTTACTTTTAATAAACGAAAACAACAGACAGCTCCCGGAGCTGTCTGGTTTTTTTTCGTTTATTAAAAGTTACAAAGGGCAACTTGGCTTTTTATGGTAAGCTAATTAGAAGCAACCACCACTTCATAGATAAACTGTTATTAAGGATATCTATCAGTATCACACATACCAACACTACGTAAATGTCCACTTTGGCTCTTGGTTTAGCGAAAGTATTTTTAAAGTAATTTAAAAGTTTTTATACTTCCCCGGAAATAAATAGCAAATTTCATATCCTAGACTTTTATATTAATGGAAAGGACAATGTCTATATTGTATGTCACGGTGCACACACTGTTGAAATAATGAACAGAAAACGTTACAGCTCATCAAAAGTTGACGAAAACGCCGCTTTCTTATTTTTACATTGGATTAGTTTAAACATATTTTATTTGCTCATAAAATCGCAAAAGGGATTGGAGTACAAGTGCTTACCACTTAGAAACACTCCTCTCCCATACATAAAGTTCATATAGGTTTACATGACAGCAAAACAACTGCAATACAATTAATTACTGAACAAAACTAGTAATTGGGGAAAAACAAAACAAAAATACTGTCAAAAAAGCACAAAATAAGAGAGAGAAAAAATAATAAAATCATATATAACACGTAACTTGATACCACAGCCCCCCCCCCCCCCCCCCCCCCCCCTGAACGACGCGGAATTGGATTCAACAGAAAAATAGGCAAACGTGGAAACAAAATTCCAAGAAGCCAGCTTCAGTATTTTATACCACTGTAGGAAAATGCCTTAAGTTTGTGAAATGATACACACATTAATCATAAAAATAACATTTCGAAATTTTTTATATGAGAGCTCCATACCCTTAGTGTAAAATTTAATGACAGCTCTAGAAAATTAAGGGGAGCTAACTTCCCTGTATATCTCTTCCAATGACGAAAACTGCCAGCCATGGGAGAAACAAAATTGGAAGCATGGAGCGACGTTGGTATATGAATGGATCGTCCCCTCCCCGACAATGACCCCGAAAGAACGGACTCTCTGACAGAAGTCATCCAGTATCCTCTACGATTATATTCGTTGTATAGTGTGATGATTAGGATTTAACCCTTTACCCAACTTAACGACCAAAACCGGCCAGCGCTATTCTCAAAAATCGCCAATTAATTTTCATTATTTTTTCATTTTTTATCTCAAAAACATAGGTTATGATCGAGCTCGCTCCAACAAGGGGTCATAACCTCTGTTTTTGAGAGAAAATTAAACTATTAGTTTTTTTTGCAAGGTTCGTCTGCTTTCCATGTTAGGTAAAGGGTTAACCCGGATTTAACCCTTTATCTAATACGAATATACGACGCATAGAGTGCGGCCGTCGCGTACTGGTCCCTTTTCACGGTTGGGCAATATTTCCACGGACGCAATAATATTAGATTTCAAACACTACTAATAGGAACAAGAGGCCCCAGGGGGCCTGAGGGCGCTCACCTGACATGGTAGTCTAAATATCAAACCAGGGACTTGACTTGAATAAGCTGCATACGCCCCTCCTAAGAAAAGCATATACCAACAAGATGAAGCGATTGTGCCCACACAATACACAGAATTTTCCTTCTATTTTCAGTTCCTGCACTTTTACGTCCCAAAATTGAGAAAAACGCATAAAAAACAGATTTTTTTTTATTTTTGTTCGGAAATTTTCGAAGGCCCAAACAAAATATTTTCAGACTAATATTTTTTCTTCTTCTTCTTCTTAAAATTGACCAAAACGCATAAAAAACCCAAAACCTAATTTCCGGATTTTGGCACAAATTTTTTAAGTCGCACCCGAACCCCAAATTTTCAGGGTAAAAATTTTTTTTTTTGTCTTAAAATTGACCAAAATGCATAAAAACAAAAAAAAACTCATTTCCGGATTTTGGTCCAAAAGTCCCACTCGGACCCCAAATTTTTAGTGAAAAAAAAAAATTGGTCTTAAAATTGAACAAAACGCATAAAAAACCAAAAAACTAATTTCCGGATTTTGGTCCAAAATTTCTGAGTCTGGACCAGGACGCCAATTTTTTCAGCCTAAATATGAACCCAGGGGCTTGGCTTGAACAAACTTGAATCCCCCCCCAAGGATGCTGCATACCAAATATCAAAAGATTCTTATTGGTAGATCTGAAGAAGAAGATTTTTAAAGAATATTCCTCATACTGCACTAATTTAAACATTTGGGCTCCCACAGAAAGCTCAAATATGGGCCCAGGGAATTGATTTCAATAAAGATGTGAAACAACCTTCCAAAGATGTTATATGTGAAATTTGAAAGCTTTTGGAACAGTGGTTAGGGAGAAAAGTAGTCTTAAATGGTTTTCCCATTACCCACAGTGTTAAAAAAATGCTGACTCAGCACTTTTTCAAAAGTCCCAAAAAGTACCCCATGATAAAACCGATAGCAAATTTTGTTTGACCATTCCATTCTGTTGGTCCTAAGGAAGCTACCAAACAAAAATTCTCAGTGCCGTGTAGGTTTGGAGATATGGGCGTTTTAATTTGTTTCTATTTTTAGCTCCTGCAGTTCCCATGGGGCAACGGGAAAAAATTGGGCATAAATTAAGTACGTATAACCCAAAAAGCCCTGATATCAAATTTGGCTCAAATCTGCCTCTCGGTTTGGAAAATAGAAATTTTGGGAGGCGCAAAAATTCTTGCCACTCCCATAACGACGGCAAATATAGCCCCACAAACTTCTCTTGAACAAATCTGAGTATACACCTCAAAAGGAAGCTGCACACCTAATATCAAGTCTCTGCTACTGCTGGTTCATGAGAAGAAGATTTTGTAAGATTTAGGCATACTTTTTGGGCGTGGCCCTACCAAGGGGCGAGGCAACTTGATTTCAACAAAATCAAATTGCGATGTCATAACAAACTATTATCTCAAATATCAATTAAATTGGTTCAGCGGTTTGGGAGGAGAAGACGCAAACACCATGTTCACGGACAACGACGGACAACGACGGACGACGGGCGGTGAGTGATCACTATAGCTCTCCTGATTGAAAGTCAGGTGAGCTAATAATCATCAACCATTTTATTAATGGAGCACCGGGTGTAATCCTGTTCTTCATTTATTAAAGTTTTGCTGACGATGATTTTTTTACGTGGTAAACGCATTCGTGGACATCGCTGAACACGCTTGGATTACGATCACTCCACAGCGTCTGTACTGTATATCCAGTCAAACTTAAATGTGAACTCCAGAAATTAATAAATGTGGATCCGAGATTAGTAATTGATAAAGGTATACGGTTAATATTTGAATCTGCCCTTCATATGCAATGGGACCTCGAATTATTTATAATAAATCGGATAATTGTCGCTCGTAAACCTCATTTCACTGTGCACTTTCTTGTCCGACTAAATGTTTTTCGGCCTTTTCTGCGACTTCTCCCAGTTATCATGAACAACCCAAGAACACTCAACGGTCGTGTAATACACCACTGTAAAGCTTATTCATTCCCCTTTCCACTGATAGTGGGTATTGTTGGATACGTTATGTGAATCAAATTTGAGGGGGGAAAACGAAGATGAGTGCTATCGTTTTCGAAAAGCGAGTTGTTTACCTTGTTAATATTTATATACCATTACAGGGGCATGGTATCAAATATCATTTTTCTTTCGATTTCCCAGCTTGTGTCGAGTACCTGTGTCCGGGATGACAGAAAAAAATCTCCGAGCACTGAACTTTGCGCAAAACCGTTCTGTGGGAATTTTTGTTGTAGCATCCAGCGCATATAAATCAAGCCTCAAGATTGGATACGGGAAAGTCATATTGAAATTGCACCTCTAATTTCCATGGAAATCAGGATTGTAGCATATCAAAATAACAAGGATTGTTTGGGCATTGCAAAAGATTCTTGACTTTGACCCTTCCGTGCAGCCTTGTGCTGATACAGGTCAAAACGTAAAAATATTAATTTGAAAATACGAGAATTTGTAGGTCCTCAATGGTCAAGTAAAGTGTGCAAACGTGGAAAAGGGCTGAAGAGAGCATTTTTGGTGCTTTCAGATCAGAAGAACAACAACAGTCCAGATAATATGGAATGAATATTTGAATCAAAGTGCATGCAAAAACGTTTTATGAGACATTTGGTGATGGTACAGTACAGTCTCCGCGGACTGGTCGTAATCCAACGTGATAAACAATGATAAAGTTATCAAAATCATCATCAGCAAAATTTTGATTAACCCTTTACCCAACGAATCGCCCGCACCCTCCCGCGTAATATCCAAATTCAGCAGTTGAAAAAATATTATTTTTCAAACAAATTCAACAAAACCATATCATGTGACCCCTCGTTGGAACGGGCTCGTTCCAACGAGGGGTCACATGATATGGTTTTGTTGAAATTTTTTGAAAAATTTAAAAAAATGATATTTATAATAATAAATTTTGGTATCGTCTGCGTTGGGTAAAGGGTTAATGAAGCATGGGGCTGAACCCGGTGCTTCATCAATTAAATTTTTGACGATTATTCATGCAAGTAGTATTTGCAATCTAACATTATTGCTCCCGTGGCAATATTGCCCACCCGTGGAAAGTGACCAGTCTACGGCGGTCGTAATGTACCACGCACCCAGAAACCATGCCCAGCACTCGGGTTTGAGAAAGGGATTATTGAGACTGCATTTCCACAGTTGTAAGGAACAAGGTCTGTTGTACATGGATGTGCTCAAAATGGATAGTCCTAGTAGAATGCATAACAATTTGAAATTCGACCATTCCGGGCATCATGACAATAACAGAAAGCCAAAAGTCGCTCAAAATGAAAATTTATCAATGTTAGTGTGATCGTTGAAAGTTAGTAAATCCGAGAAGAATTCGAACCGTTTAACTTTTCGTGGTTTCCAATAGGCCAACAAGCTATCATTCTATTTAACCAAGAGAAAATCAGACAGACATCCTCTACGTAATACCACTAAATGCGTGGTTTAATGACAACACCCATCAGCCGTGTATCTTGTCGGCCAGCGCTTGGGAGTGGAGATAATACCGAGACTACCTCCTCAATAGGAAAACCACGCTTGATGTTGGGCTGCACGGTATATCGATAAACCGGTACATAGCGAAATCTAAACCAGTATAGATTGAATACCGATGTAATTACAAAAATATTGGTTTATCGTCATCATTTATTTACCCACAATTTTCAAAATATTTTGAGTTTTTTTAACTGTAGTCCCGAATGAATAATCTTATCCCTTTACCAAACGAATCGCGAACATCCACCAGCGTAATATACAAATTGAACAGTTGCAAAAAATATAATTCCTCAAAAACCTTCATCAAAACAATATCATGTGGCCCCCTCACTGGAACGATCTCACCGAGCTCGTTCCAATGAGCAGGCACATGATACTCTTTTGTTTTGATGAATTTTTTTAATACCACGCAGCGCTAGCTTGATATACATCAAAATGGATCGAATGGATAGTGAAAAACGAGGAACCAATCCCCTAAAATGCGCTACGTTGTATTGCACCCAGTGAAAGCACGAAGAAAGAGCGTGTTTGCGCGCCCGTATCACCTCAGTATCTCTTGTGTTTTCTACACATGTGTATCCCAAATACATTTCTGTTGTTTTTCAAACTTGATCTAGGGACCAAATATATAGTTTTGCAGTTGGATACGTCATGGTAGCATAGATGAACTGGAAGATCAGTACCGTCAGCAATCATACAAAGGGTGTCTATCAATTATAAGCACGACTGCATCTCCATTGGCAATTGACAGTGGTTATACCAGCTTCTGCAAAATATTTGCTGAGTAACCTGACAAATGCTTGCTTGCTTCTACTATCACCAAGACATGTTTCCTTTTCTTCTCTTGGAAAGTTCTTCGAATCCATGACGATTTCCACACAACAACATGAGCTAACTCTTCGAGAGGGGTATTTCCTTTGTCGATGCACCACACACGTGGCCAACAACAACAATAATTGCACCCGAATGCTTGGATTTGACAAATTCAACATATATCATACAAATTTGTCCGAATGTTTTGTCATTTGACCAATGGACCCAAATGCAATGACATCCCACCATCCAGTTTATATAATAGAATCGCAATCGAAATGTGAATCTGGCCGCACCTACTAAATCGACTTTATCCGCCTGTCCCAAGAAATCGGTTGATTTAAACAACGATTTGTGTCGAGTATGCACTTACTTTGATGTAAGAGACACCAGGCAGTTAACCTTGGGAACAGAAGCTGTGGGACTTTCTTCACAACGCCACTGGCTAGTTTCACTCCCTCCTTATTGTTCATTTGAAGGACCTGCCTCTTTCTCCTAAAATTAAACTCGTTTGCCGACTGCGTAGTCATATTGGACACTATTCTTTCAGCGTTATCGCGAGCACTGTCCAATCTCTTGTATAGGTAACAACGCCTGTTTGTATATTTCTCAAGTCGGGAACACGGAAGAATGGCCTCCTATCCTCCAAATGTCTCAAGATTATCGCATCATCTTTCTCGTCTCTGGCCATACAAGCACGTCCAGAATCTCTGTGTTGTTCGCTCCGAAAATATGTACACCCTGACCTTATTTGCATCCATCCGCAATTTCAAAACAGGTGTGTGTGGGGGGGGGGGGGGGGGGGGGGGGGGCTCGAGAGTACCCATATAGCCCATTCAATATTGGTTAAACCGCTATCCCTCCCAAGTCCGTTAACTGATTTTAGGCTTCTCATTAATTTCTGTTCTATCTCCCAGAAAGTCGCTAGACCATCCCACTTCCATTCATCGTTGTGATCATCTACACATGAACATATTGAGTACTCGGGGTTTGAGCTCTCGAGCTATTGCATGTTGGATAGGTAAATATCAACCGAGTTAACATAGAGATTGTGGCCGCTGAAACAAAGAATCGCAGAACATATGCCAGATCCGCCATATGGAGATGGCAGACACCCGTCCTCTCGACCCTATGAAAGTGCAAAGAATTTTGTAACATTTCTGAATTTGGAGGCATAGTTTTGCTCTTCTGTATTTAGCAATTCATCTATGTGTCTGGCCCATCTCCCCTGCATCTCCAGGACTTGATTATCTGGGGAAATTTCGGTGCATGAAACATGAATATTACCTGTCAAAAGAGAATCAAAGTTTTCTTTGCAGCAGCAAAGATACAGGACACCGCCTTATCGGCAGAAGATGAAGAACTGCCTCCTGGAGTCTGATGTGTGCAGAGGGCCCTGTTATTGGATCAGTGGGGGTATCTATAGGAGACCCATGCTGGCCGGGCACTTCGATATATTCAAAATCAAAGTCAGTCACACACCAATAGTGTATGGAGGACGACATTCACAGTGCCATGCCCCGAGCATAAATTGTAGCAAGCACATGAAATAGACCCCCAAGCTGTATTCAATGTGAAGACCACCGAACCCCAAAAAACTCATTTCATTGTGAAGGCCAGCGAACCGTAAAACAATGTTTCGGACATCGATGGTACTATAAGGTTATGATTATATTATTATTCAAAGCCTTGTATCAAAGAGATTAATCAAATGTTAAAAAGGAACTTACAGTTAAAACTAGAAGCCCTGTCACGAACTGTGCGCTTATCTAGGCTTAATTGCGCGTTGGAATTGCACGCAATTGTCATATCGAATGGAATCCAAGGCACGACATGTCCTCCTGGTTACCCATAGCAAACACAGGCAATGTTTCTGCCAATGGACCCCCGGGTTACCCGGAGGTCCATTGGCTGAAACATTGCTTGTGCACAGGCCATATGTACAGAATTTGATAGCCTAACTATGATCATAACGTGGAGATTGACGCACAGATCGACGTGCTACTTGCGCGCATTTCATGACAGGACATCTAGTTTTAACTGTAGGCCATATTTTTCAGACTGCTTATTGACAAAATGAAGTGTGAAATAAATGCAAGGTTCGTCACCTGGACTGTGGGCCATAGCTGACAATTTTTGTCAATAGCAGAGATTTACAGGAAAGTTAGCTCCCCTTAATGTTTTAAAGTTGTAAGTGAACTGAACACGAAGGGTATGGGAATTTCATATGAAAATTGAAATTGAAATTTCGAAATGTAAGCGAAGTTGTACCATCGATGTGTGCTTCATTTCACAAACTTCTGGCATTTTCCTGTATAGTAGTATGAAAATACAGAAGCTGTTGTTTTACCAGATTTTTTTACGAATCAGTTTGCACATTGGACTATTTTTCTCTGTTTAACCCTTTACCCAACGTAACGGCCAAAACCGGCCAGCGCTATTCACAAAAATCGCCAATTAATTTTCACTATTTTTTTCATTTTTTGTCTCAAAAACATAGGTTATGACCCCTCTTTGGAACGAGCTCGGCGAGCTCGTTCCAAAGAGGGGTCATAACCCATGTTTTCGTGACAAAAAATGAAAAATATTAGTTATTCAAAAATATTTTTGGCAAGTGTCGTCTGCTTTTCATGTTAGGTAAAGGGTTAAACCCATTTAAAAATACGAAAACGGCACTTTCCTCCCCATCTTTTAATGTTCTGAAAGTTTTTTCTTCTGTTCCTTATATCAACAGTGCGCGCACTTGATATATAATACAGATACTATCCTTTCCTTCAATATAATAGTGTAAGTGGTACAATTTGTTATTTTTCCTGGGAAGAATGAGAACTAAAAATTACTGTATAAACACATTCGCTAAACAAGGAGCCAAAGTGGACGTTTCTGACTAGCTTGCCATAAAAAGCTAACTTTCCTTTTGAAACGTTTACAAAACTAAAATAACAGACAACTCAGAGAGCTCTCTGTTGTTTTCGTTTATTTTATTAATAGTAACAATTATTATTAATAGTAACAAAACGAAAGCCCGATTTATTTTATACTGATGTCATAGGTATTCTCTCAACAATTACGTGCTTCTTTTAACTGGACCTTCCTCGTCCGTCAAATAGTGTCAGGGCAGAAAACTTTATCGAAAGCCGATTTTCTTGGCGAGATAAGACAGGGATGCTAACTCTGTCAGGAAAACAACATATGATTTCCTGTGTTGTGGCGACGTTTATATCGTCGGCATCTGCTTTGTCATCTTGGCGAAACCAAGCAGTTTTCTTTAATGGATAAGGTCCGCTGGGGGTTCTCTCTTGGGGAGATATTCATTTTCCGAAATTCAAGAGCTCGCAATCCTGGCTGAACTGTATGTACGTAGTTTACTTACTCCAACTTCTCGGCGGGAAAATACTTATTGCTTGGTGCCATGATGACAAAGATACCTATTCGATGGAATGTACTGGGGCCGTCAAGAGTGAGGTGGTTGTGGTCAGTATTGTCAACCGAGAAATGAACGAATTGACCCGATACAAAACTGGGTATTTCAGCGCTATTTATTACAGCCACTCTGTGCTTAAAAGACTGTGTGTTCGAAGTGTGATGACGCAAAACTAAGTCGATTCAATACATCTATAAGAAAGTGCCAGTGACAGGGAAACCAAGCCCGAGCTCAAGCGGTGAGATCAGAACCCTGGGTCTTAAGGCTTGCATTATAGACTAATAATAGCTTAAAGTAATTCTTCCGATAAATGATACGACCAGCCGATTATTTAATTCATGAGTAATAAACTTGTCGCTAAAACAAATTTGGCGAAACTTCCATAACAATTTTTCAACATGTTGCGCGGCAATTTGGAAATGCTCTCCATTAGTGTTTCAAGGCGATGTCATCTTTCTCTGGTGAAAAGAAAATATCGAATGTCTGAGTTTTTCTGTACATCTGATGCTAATCTTCTCGTGCACAGAAACTGAGATTGTGTATAGAGAAACGGCGAGCAAATTTCACGGCTGTTAACCGTGCGCTGTACAGTACATGGAGAGTGGATTATCACTAACACACACATGGAGTGGAATTCTCATGGATACAACAACTGCAGATTCCTATGATAATTCGTGAGAAAGCCAGGCAAAGTTTCAGCCAATGGGCCTCCGGGTTGCACTGGAGGTCTGTGAACCTCCCACATTCGATTCGATTCGAAACCTCTCGATGATTTGATTCGAGACGCCCCGATTCGGAAATTGTCGAATCGTCGAGACGTTCTTAAAATCCGACCAAGTGTCTCCTCTTGAACTGTTCTTGTCTCATAAGGTCTCCTTAACAGGAAATCTGATGACAGAAGAAAAGTTCAAGGCGGTTCCGCTTCCGAATCTAATTTGATTCCGATCTCGAATATTCCACTATTTTGACTGATTCGCCGAAACAGACGAGTCGCCGTTAACAATTTTATATATAGGGTTGTAAAAAAGTGCAATATCTACAACTTGAAGGGTATTGCGATTAGATTTGAGATTCAGTTTGAAGTTCGATTCGAGATTCGGTTTGAGATTCGATTCGATTCGATTCCAAATTTTCTGCCATGGTTCGTTTAGAGATTCGATTCGACCCAACATTTATGATTTGCAGGGCCCTAACGACACATGCAATACAATTTCTTGAATAGTTAAATCCTTTCTTCCCTTCTGCCTGACAAACAAAGTCGGGCGAGCTCGTCAAATAACGCACCATAAGCTATGCTTTGGAGGCAAAAAACAAATATGAAATTACAAAAACTGTTGAATGACGATTTTAGTGAATAGGACTGATTGGCTAAGATCTTTATACGAATTAAAGGGTTAAAGATTTGCAGCAAACCGAGGCGGCTTCTTCTAAGTCTGATTTCGTGTTTAATTTAGCCCTTTACGTAACATGGAAAGCAGACGACACTTGTAAAGAAAATTCTTGAATAACTAATTTTTTTCATTTTTTCTCAAAAACATAGGTTATGACCCCTCGTTGGAACGAGCTCGACGAGCTCGTACCAACGAGGGGTCATAACCTATGTTTTTGAGGCAAAAAATGAAAAAAATAATTAAAATTAATTGGCGATTTTTGAAAATAGCGCTGGTCGGTTTTGGTCGTTACGTTGGGTAATGGGTTAAAGCCCAACGAGAAGTGTTCTTCGGGCGTTGCCGGACTCCGAAGTGTAGTAGACGTTTAGAATGGTATATTATTGACGCTCGAAGAAGCTACATGTATATACGTGTTTTGTTACCATGGTTTCTTCATTGGACAACGCACTCCGTCTCTCCAGGTTCGGGAACAGATCTGTTTTTCGGTTACATACACAACGCTATACCTACGGGATGGAGCAATATTTTCGAACTGATGCAAACAACCCTGCAATGGAAATTACTTGAACTAATCTGTATCTCAGCGATGCAAGTGCAGTAGCTTTTGGCTGAGCTGTTGGAGTTCGGTTCCGAAAATTCTCGCACATATGCATCATACGAAAAATAAGGAGCACAGAGATCTCATTTCGGCGCGTAAGACGAATCATTCCAGCGTGGCACACTCATGTGCGTGTATACACACGGGTAGGTAGTCCTACTAAAACAGTACCTGCCATATAAGCAAGAATTAACGCTTTACCTAACACGAATGTAGGAAGTGACACTCTCAAAAAGCGAAACACAACCCTTTCCAAAAATTAGCTTACGGCCCACTGAAACGAATGCAACCAATTGGATCCAATGAGGACACGTAAGCTGTATTTTTAGACAAACATTGTAAAAATAATAACATTTCATTGGCTATTTTTGTGAATCGGACTGGCCCGATTACGTCAGGTTAGGCGTTAATGTGCAAACAGTTGCTCTCGTGTACGGCCTAGTAAAGGCCAAATGTACAATCTCGGTAACTGCATGCAAAATTTGCTTCCAAAACGAGGCTTATGTCCTGTCAGTGGAACGTGCTCTCCGAGCTCGTTCCTCTGATGGCTCATAAGCTACGTTTTTGGGCCGAAAATGAAAAGATTTCGTTATTCTGGAATTCTTTTATACACATCGTCTTCAAATCGTGTAAGGTTAACAGCTAACACGAATAACTACTAAAGACTTGTTTTAATGTGGAATGGAAATCGAGAATAGATAAACAAAGAAGATTTAACTTGAGGTGGCCAATCTGTAATCATGAATTACAAACAGCAACCCTTTAACACATGGCCGTCTATAGACTTACCTTTATCATAATTCGGAGGTACGGAACTGTCTTTTTTCAAAATCTCTTCACGTATTCTTGACCTAAAAGTAGAGAAACAATAAATGCCTGGATGATGGTTTTACAGATTTAACTAGTATTATTAATTTCTATTTACAGCATATCTCCAATCATCTTTTGACCACGGACGCTGTCAGGATTAAGCGTGCTCCTGTTTGTAAATATCTAAATGGCAATATTTAAAGAATAAATGTTGAAAGCATGGGGGGGGGGGGGGGGGGGGGTAATAAAAAGGTACGAAAGCGTAAAAACTAAATGAGGAAGATTACAGACTATACTGATTTTTCAGTCCTAAGAGAAGTTTTTCTCCCATCACTAAGGTACTGAAACATATATAATGGCGTGTGAGAGAGCTGGGAGAGATATTCCTGTCTCACCCCACCAACGTGACAGCTATCTCACCCCACCCACGTGACCAACCTATATTGGCTTATTAGCATATTTAATGAGCGCAGGACTATGCACTCGGAATGTGTCAATGTTCATTTCGCTACAAATATTTAACCCCTGTCTTGTCGGCGTTGGGATTAGGTTTCGTGGTATATACCTGTCGTATGTACAGACCTTTTGTGCGCTTTTTCCGATTTTTTTCAGAAATGGTCAACAAAATTGTTCGTGCCCCTGAATTACTTTTGATGACGTCAGACTGTTTTTGTGTGTGTGGGGGGGGGGGGGGGGGGAGAAAAATTATCCCTGATGGGGGCAAGCCTCGTGTCTGGCCCAGATATCTTGCCCTCAGGTGAGATTTCTCCATTTCACACCCTCACCCACCAAGGATAATGATAATCTCTTTGTCCGTTACAGTCAGCACGTTATTGTAATCCACGGTTTAAGACTGGTTCTCACACTTTTTAAATTCCACGCCTAATTAAAGTGGACTTTTTGTTCCAGATTTCCCCAATTCAGCCTTCGAAACCAGGTTATAGTCTCTTTCATAATCTGATCAGTGCTTAACCCTGATAAATTGTCAAAACCGTACACCTGTCCCACTGGCTTAATTATTTTACGTTGTACACCTGGGTGGGGGAGACTTGTCCTTCTCCCATTTTTTTCGGAAAAGTATCAACCTTATGTAAATTAATACCAGAAATCCCTAAAACTAGTTTATGTGATCTCACCTTAATATTTTGAGGGTCATCATGTGTCTGTTTTGTCGACTCTTTATTTAGTTTGGGGTTTACTTTATATTAAAAACATTATGTTACATGTACAAACATGTTTCATATTATGTTAAAATGTATTTACTATTTTCAATAAAGAAAAATATTGCCTTGAAATTGTTGATTGACCCTTAAATCCTCAGAATAACTGTACGATAATAACTACCGTATATACTTGTACACAGCTGCAGCTGTCTTAAGTGTTTCTGCATCATTGTTGGCTGCCTCTACAGGCAGCCAGCAATGATGTAAAGACAATGTCAAGATAAATGGGCCTGCTAGTAGAGTTCTCAGGGAAGCATACATTTGGAACAATTTTTTCAAACCAATAAAAAAGTGTCAGTTTGTGCCTTTCAGTTGAATCAAGAATCAACCTGACATCAATCATTCAGTGAGCCTTGACATATTGAAATAGATGCAATCGTCATGATATAAACTGTAATCCAAAACCTTTAACCCTTTGAACCGAACGGGCGCTTTTCCAGTCCAGAAACAAGATATGTCATACTTTCATTTAGTAGGATGGCTGCTGAGTTAAAGTATGGGGTAGTCCAATCAATATTTTTAACGTGCAGCCCCAAGGCTGCACGTTGAAAATATGAATTGGTCTATCCACAAATAATAAATGTGGACTCTTCCAATTGCTGTCATTGAACTGACATGGAAGATACTATCAAGGTTCAATAGGTTAAACTAGCGGCATAGCGCGTTAATCAGCACTTCCCGATTCCCCCACTCATTTTTACCTCGTAAATTGGAGCACGGTCGCTCAGTGGTTACGGTTCAGGATTTCAAACCGAGAGGTTAACGGTTCGATCTTATTTATTTATTTACTTATTAGGGTTTAACGACACTTTACCAACCAAGGTCATATCGTGTCAGTAACAGTTTTACGGGTGGAGGAAGACGGCGTACCCGGAGAGAACCACCGAGCAACGACGAGCAGCTGCCAGCTCCCCAACATCGTAACTCCGCACTGCAGCACAGACACGGTTGGATTGATAGAAGACATTAGCATCGTCGACTTGCAGTACGCCTTAGTACACGGCGTCATCGGGCCCCCCATGTGGACAATCGGGGTGAAGTGCCTTGCCCAGGGACACAACGCGGGAATCCAAATCGATCGCTCAGACGGTCACCCATCCAAGGATAAACCAGGCTCGACGTTGCTTAACTTCGGTGATCTGACGAGAACCGGTTACCGCAACATCACCGCGCCCTTAACGGTTCGATCCCCGCCAGAGATAACTGCGTTGTGTCCTTAGACAATGCACTTAATCCGGATTGCCCACGTGTGGGCACGGTGACGCTGTGTACTAAGGCGTACTGGACGTTGACGGTGCACTTGTCCTCAACCAATACTAACCCTGCATGTGTGAAGTTAGTATATTGGGGAGTCTGACAGTTGTTCGCCGTGGCTCGGTGGTTATCTTTGGGTACTCCGGCTTCCTCTATCCCTAAAACTGTCCGACACGAGGCGACCCTGGCTGTCGAAAGTGTCGTTAAACCCCAACAAATAAATAAATAAATAAATAAATAAATACCTCGTAACTTAAGAAAGTGGTGGAATGGGGTGTCACCTAATACACAACCCCTACGTTTTACTCTCTGAATAATCTTTCAATACGGACAGGGCAGTTTCTAATTTTTGCTGGTGCTCAAGGCACGTGCATGGTGAATTACATCATTTAACTCTTTACGTAACACGAGTCGTAGGCGGTATTTGAAATATAGAAAAAAGGACACTAGGGCCGGTAATCAGATTTAAACCACGAGTTGGATAAGGGTTTTAATCCCTTATTCTACGGGTGGTTTAAATCGGATTACCGACCCTAGTACCCATTTGTTTTATTTATACCATGGTCTTAATAAATAACCGACTTTGTCACTTAAAATGTAGAAAAAAACGACACTTTCTATCGCAAACACACGAGTTTGTTTTGTTTACATCTGCGCCGGTGGGCAGTACTACCGACTGCACGTGAATGCTTGAACGACAACTAGACACATCGTCAAAGTCGATTGAATTTACCTTGCGTTTTTAGTCAAATTATTATTAACTATTCTTAAATTTTATTTTAAATATTTAATTGTAGGTATTTTAAAATTAATAAGTCATTGCACGTAGTAGATAGTACCGCAAAACGTCATATGTTTGAATGAAACGTCGCGAAGTGTGAATGTATCGAAGTTAGCAAATTGCATCATTTCAAAGGTCAATTTGGATGAACTTCCTGCAAAAGGTGTACAATTTTTTAACCGCAGAAGAAGCTTTACACCGGTTGTGGGGTTAAAAGCTAAAATTTAACATAAAGGCTTTTCACAGGCAGTAACATAAGCGAGTATGGTATTAACTCATAGAATAACTCAAATGTTTATTTGTTCGCCTCAAAAACAGAGCCAAAGACACCTCATTGAAACGATCCAGACGAACGTGCTCCAATGAGGGGTACATGCTATGTTTTGGGGGTAAAAAATGAAAAATAATTTGATTGACGATTTTTGTAAATTTCGCGGGTCGGCTATTGCCGTTACGTTGTGGAAAGATTAACCCTTTTAACCCTGGTGGTATTTTCAATGTCAGTTCAATTGCAGGAACTATTTATCTATTTATTGATGTTTAAGGTCACATATTTATGCACAATGGCTAATCATGACCGTGACAGTTTTACGGGTGGAGGAAGCTGGAGGAAGCCGGAGTACCCGGAGAGAACCACCGAGCAACGCCGAGCAGCTGCCAGCTCCCCAACACCGTAACTCCGCGCTGCAGCACAGGCAGGGTTAGATTGGTTGAAGACATGCGTACCATCGACGTGCAGTACGCCTTAGTACACGGCGTCATCGTGCCCCCACATAGGCAATGGGGGTGAAGTGTCTTGCCCAAGGTCACAACGCGGTTGCCGCAGGTGGGATTCGAACCGAGGACCTCTCGGCTTGCAGCCTGCACCTCTACCCACTGAGCCACCGCGCCCCTAATTGCAGAAACTGGAAGAGTCCATATTTATTATATGGGGTTAGACCAATTAATATTTTCAACGTGCAGCCTTAGGGCTGCACGTGGAAAATAGTGATTGGTCTACACTACACATTTATCTTGTAGCCATCCCTCTTAATGAACTTATTACGTAGCTTGTGATCTGTCCGGAAAAAAACGGCCTCTGGGGTTCAAAGGGTTAAGAAGTGCATGACGAAAACTTCCTTGAAATTGTGAGAACGGATAATTCATTTCATCCAATGTTAATTAGAGCTCTTTGTCACGAAAAGGTGCTGATCTTCTCGTCAGACTAAGTTGATGACTTCGAAATTACTTCCTGCAAGACGACCGAGTTTTTTTAATATCTCATGAAACTGAAACCATACACGCACTAAAGACATTAAAATGTTAAGGTAGTCTCAGATTAATGCTACATGAAACAATGATTAATTAAAAACACATCTGTTTGTGGGGAAGCAAATGATTTAAAACAGCAAGCCGAATTTATCGCTTGTTAAAATAGTATATATTGAGAATTGGCGTTCGAGTCATCACTTTGGAAGTAGAGAGCAGTCGCGAACTTTCTCTTCACGAGTGGACATATTGTAGCTGTGCCCATAAAGGTTATGAACCACTAAATTGGTGAACACGTGACTTGGAGCATTTAACACCCAAAGTTGTGAGTAGGATTAAATAGGCCCGATTGGCTGATTGGTTCAATATCATTGGGATTTGAAACCATTAATTAAAAAAAAAATTGTCCTCTTTAGGAAGGATTAAAAAGTTTGTTTGTAATTTTTTGCCGGAATGTGTGAGAATCTCTCAAAAACATGAGGCGTGAAAAAAAGTGTCAAGGCCATTCAGTGCAGGACCATAGGATAGTAGTGAAAATTCGAATTTTAAATTGAAATTCAATGTGGCAACATATATTTTTTTCCAGTTTTTTTTCAAGAGATGATGTACTTTGTGGATTTATATGTATTTTTTTGCAAAACAACTTCGTGTGTTGTACAGAGAGTCAAAGGTTTGCACTGTGTTCAATGAGATTTTTTATGCGTTCATAACCTAAAGCACGAGTGTACAGACATAACCGCCGAGAGTTTGTACGGTTCGATCTGAGAGGAAGTTGGAGCGTCGAGATCTGAGCGTTAGGAGAGTTCCAAGATACAATTGTCAAATTATCGTTCGAGACTGTAGGGCAAAGGGGAATTGGCATATTGATGATAGTGTTGATATGAACATTTGAAGCTTTGAATTGTGTTTTCTGTTTAGGTACAAGCTGTGTTAACCCTGTTCGTAAGACTTCAATAATTCTGTCAGTCAGACCTCATTGAGGTCGCATCTGAATTTTGTCGTTACTTAACTCTTAGAAGCCGGGGGTCGAGTTTTTTTTGCCTGTGGTGTAGTACGGCAGGTAATCTGGCAGTGACGGTTCGGCTACCTTTGGGCTGGGGAAGAATTAAACACTGAGAAGGTGCTTCTAGTCAAGTGTCGTCTGCCTGAATAGGCAGACGACACTTGACTTGAAGCACCTGCTTTACTGTAAGTTTTTCGCGGTATGTCATGTTCAATAAATTCATTCTGTTTCCCCGGCTTCTAAGAGTTAATTTGTGGTAAGAGAATCCAGATAGCAGTAATGAAAGATCGAACCGAACACATCGACGGAATACAATGAAACGATGCTTGCCCGAAGTTTTCGAACTGTCTGAATGAGCATGGTTGCGGAAAGTTTGTACGGAAAACGAGCGTACCTGCGTTTAGACATTAGTCTCTGAGTGGTGGCTGCGCCTCTATTTGATGGTAACTCTCTCTCTGACCACAATAAATTAACATCCCAATACAGACAAAATTTACTTAATATTTAGTGGTATCTGAAGTAATAAAAATGATAACTGAATTTATAGGCCGAAGCAGTGCCTTTGCTGCAGACAAGTATCTTTACCAGAGACAGGCTATTCCTTTAAGCATTTATCTAACGTAACGGTCAAAATGTTCAGCGCCATTCGCAAAAGTCGTCATTAAATTTTATTATTTTTTTCAAATTTTACCTAAAAACATAGCTTATGACACCCCATTGGAACGAGATCGATGAGCTCGTTCCAATGATGAGAGGAGGCTAAACTATGCTTTTAGGCAAAACATACCTGGTTCAAGTCGAGAAAAATATCTTTCTTCGATGGCACAATATGAAAATAATGAAAGAAAGCAACACATTTCTGCCCCGCCATTGCTAGTTCTAGGTGATATATCGATAATTAGCTGTAGTCAGAGGCACTGGAGCCGGGGAAGGAAGCACAGTGGGAACGTGCCCGCACGTGAATTTTTCCACAGACAGTGATACACAATGCGTTCAAAAGTTTCAGAGCGTTGTAATCTGTCCTTATATAGGACTATAGGCATTCGTGTAATTTATATCTGCAAATGTAAACATAGTTATTTACAATTCACAAGTAAAACCCACTTTCTGCCAGGTCGGTCTTTCAGCCTCCGAGTTGAAAGATGTTTGGAGTAGAAGAAAACATCCAAACCTTGACGAGACCATACCATACACACCAAACAAAAGTGGAGATTTTTATAATTGATGACAAAAGATTATAATATATTTCACACACACACACACAAACACACACACACATATATAAACACGCTTACATGTAGAACACACCTTATGTAGAACCCACCAAGGCTTGGTAATAAAGGAAATGGCCAACCACAGCACTTCGTAGTACTATAGTCAGCGCGTTTCACACTTTCGTGCAGCTTTCGTAAGGAACGTAAACCAAGTAATCATGAGAAAGGTCATCTAAACAGCTGGATTCCACCCCTCTTATTTTTGCGGCGTGCAATGGTCCAGTGGTTTATGTGTTTGACTCCTTGTAGCCAGGCGGTGTTGCCGATGGTTCCACTCGCGACCGGGGATCAGATATCAACATTCCAAATGCTTCGAAACATGATTGTGTTATTCAATACACACACACAGGCTCGTGCCAGTCTTCGTCAGAGGCCAAATCCACAGCATTTTCGCCGTACTGTAGCCAGCGCGTTTCACACTTTCGTGTAGCTGCCGCAAGGAACGTGAACCAAGTAATCATGAGAAGGGTAATCTAATACCTAGATTCCAGCCATCGTTTTTTTGACGGCGTACAATGGTCTAGTGGTTCAGAGGTTCGACTCCTGATTGCTGGGCGGTGTTGCCGATGGTTCGACTCGCGGCCGGGGATCAGAAATCAACATTCCAAATTCTTCGAAAACATGATTGTGTCATTCAATATTTACACACCTACATGTAGAACACATCTTATGGAGAAGTCACCAAGACCTGGAGATGAAGAAAGTGTCAGTTTTGTGGAACTATTTTTCAACTTTATGTCTGGGGAGCTAGCATGTTAGGTCGAGCACCCCTTGGACATTTGTGCCCCCTTTCCCACTCCCACTCTTTTATTTAGCCTCTTTCAACTCCGGGTGTAGTCTAAAACGTAAAACACATAAAGTGCCGATACTAGTCTAAGGCCAAACCACAGCATTTTCGCCGTACAGTAGCCAGTGCGTTCACACTTTCATGTAGCAGCTGCAAAGAACGTGAACCAAGGAATCATGAAAAGGATCGTGTAAAACCTAGTTCCAGCCATCGTTTTTTGACGGCGTGTAATGATCTTGTGATTTAGGTGTCCAACTCCTGATTGCTAGGCGGTGTTGCTGATTGTTCGACTCCCGGCCAGGGATCAGACATCAACATTCCAAATTCTTCGAAAACATGACTGTGTCCTTCAATAAACACACCTACACGTAGAACACACCTTATGGAGAAGTCATCAAGGCCTGAAGATGAAGAAAATGTCAGTTTTGTGGAACTATTTTTCAACTTTATGTGTGGGGAGATACAGTTAAAACTAGAAGTCCTGTATGAAATGCGCACAAATAGCACGTCGATCTGTGCGTTAATCTAAGCGTTATGACCATAGTAAGGCTATCAAATTCTGTACATATGGCCTGTGCACAAGCAATGTTTCAGCCAATGGACCTCCGGGTAACCCGGAGGTCCATTGGCAGAAGCATTGCCTGTGTTTGCTGTGAGTAAACCAGGAGAACCTGCCATGCTTTTCGATATGGCAATTGCGCGCAATTCATACGCGTAATTAAGCCTAGATAAACGCACAGTTCATGACAGGACTTCGAGTTTCAACTGTAGCATGTTAGGTCGAGCACCCCTTGCATATTTGTGCCCCCTTCCCACTACCACCCTTTTATTTAGTCACTTTCAACCCCGGCTGTAGTCTAATACTTAAAACACATAATTAGCCGATCCTATCTTATTCACAGTGATCGAAATATACATTGGGTTTAACGGCTTATGAAAAATTCAGCAATATCGTTTTTTGAAGTGGAAACTTGAAATTGAACAAACGCCTCTCCAAACTAATTTCTTCTGTTCTCGAGATAGGTTGGAAAGGAAATTTATAGCTCGAGACTCCAACCCGTTAATAAGTCAGAACCAACGCGCATGGACTGAAATTTATTTATTGTTATTTATTTATTGGTGTTTAATGTCACATTCTTATGTACAATGGCTAATCGTGACCGTGACAGTTTTACGAATGGGGTGAGAACCACCGAGCAACTGTCAGCTCCTCAACATTCTAACTCTGCTCAAGCTCCGCTCAAACAGGGTTACAGCGGTTGAAGATATGTGCACCATCGGCGTGCAGTATGCCTTAGTACACGGCGTCATCGTGACCCCAATCTAGGCAACCGGGATAAAGTGCCTTGCCCAAGGACGGGGATCGAACACAGGACCCCTAGCATAGAAGTCCAACAGTCTACTACTGAGCCACCGCGCTCCCGTGGACTGGAATCAACGACCTGAGATGGAGAATTTCCTATATTTCACGTGCGCCGAAGGCGCGCATGAAATAGAGGAATAACTCCACCAAGGGTCCTTGATTCCTGTCCCCCGTACCTTACCCGAGATATATTTTGTATTTATATGACGATTAAACTTGAATTAAGAAATGAAGTGGATATTTTCAAAGAAAAATATCATCTTTAGCGGTCTGATAATTTTCTTTCTTGATACTGATTTGTATCGATGCATTTCAGTATCGTCTTAACCCTTTACCTAACATGAAAAGCAGACGACACTTGCAAAAAAAATTCTTGAATAACTAAATTTTTTCATTTTTTGTCTCAAAAACATAGGTTATGACCCCTCGTTGGAACGAGCTCGACGAGCTCGTTCCAACGAGGGGTCATAACCTATGTTTTTGAGGCAAAAAATGAAAATAATTAGAAAATTAATTGGCGATTTTTGAGAATAGCGCTGGCCGGTTTTGGCCGTTACGTTGGGTAAAGGGTTAACGTCCAATCAGAGCCGTTTTCAGACGGCGTTCTTAGGCGTAATCCAGATACCACGTGTCGAGTGTCTGGCGCATTTTCCAATGCGTGCCGTATCGCGTAACGCTGAATACGCACAGCAATCTTTATTATAATATTAATAAATATAATTATCAAACTAGTAAATGTCGTTTTCCCAAAACTATGTTTGAATTTTCGAGAAAAGTTCATCATGGACAAATATTCAAGACAAAATACTTTTGAAAGGAGGCCTGATGACAGAACAAACGTTCAGGAGACCAGGGGCCAATACTATTAAAAAATGTACAATCGTATTTTCTAGTTATGACTTTAAATGGGTTGAAATGAACCATTAGCATTTTCAAAGATGTGGCAATTTGCCAGTTGGCAAATTGCCATATCTTTCAAAGTGCTAATGATTCATTTTGGTCAGTTATATTAATAGGTAGAAAATACAATTCAAGAAAATACAACTGTAAAAGTTTCATAGTATTGGCTTCTGCTGATAGAAGAAAAGATCAAGAGGAGACAGGAGTTTGAGAACATTTTGATGATTCGAAAATTTTCGTGCCGGCGCAACTGAAATCGAATCGAATCATCAGAACGATTTTGAGACAATCGAATTTCGAAACTTCGAAGCTTCACTCTGCCTTAACTATTTTGTATTTTGGGTACCAGAGTTAGAACATAAATATTGCTGCCCTGCATTCCAACGTTATGTGTTTAAACTATAAACTAATCTAGAGAACATATTTACGTCGTTACTTCAACATGATATTCCCTGTATAAAACAGATGATGAAAGCGACCGAAGAAAGGAAGCAACAGAGGTGAATGACTTTTGCGTAACGAAAATTAATTAGCGTAAGCAGAGGTTAGAATTTTTCTGAAGAGTCGCAAAAAGTCACTCCAGAAACGGCAATGCGGTGGTATTAACCTATATCAAGACCATATTGTTTTGGGTTTATAATTTTATTTCGTCTGTTTTCCTTGTTGCTGCAAAAACACCTATAAACCCTTTGCTTCTAAACACCTTTCACCTTATTGATCCCCTGGCCACATATCATAATCAATGTTCCTGTACAACATCCGTTGAGCTCGATCCAATGTGAGGCCAAAAACTATGAGCTGGAGAAGATTGAGTTGTCTACAGGCCAGTACAAGCTGGGCGAACGACTTTCCGTTCGCAGGCCTATCGTTCAACTCACACGAAATAGCGAAGCTGGGGTCAATACTATAAAACTTTTACAATTGTATTTTCTAGAACTGTATTTTCTAATTATGACTTTAAATGGGTTGAAATTTTCAAAGATGTGGCAATTTGCCAGTTGGCAAATTGCCATATCTTTAAAATGCTAATGATTCATGTCAGTCAGTTGTATTAGAAGGTAGAAAATACAATTCTAGAAAATACAATTGTAAAAGTTTTAGAGTATTGGCTCCTGGTTTTCGAGCGTCCACATTCATATACCTCGGACATATACCAAGAAAGTTCGCACGAATCGCCTCTTGGTATTCATTAATAAAACCGTTGAAAACCATAAACTACTTTAAAATGGTGATTAAACACGGGAGTGAAAATAAGCAGCTTACACAACGTAACCGTTAGCAAGTTAAGCTATATAACATGGAGGATACCTGTGGAAAAAATGTATTGTGAAGTTATTCCGGTTTCTCTATTTTACTACGCCAATGGTGTTGTTTGCATCTTAACAGAATTTCCGCCAAAATAAAAAACAACAAGTAACGCGATCGCACGTTAGTATAGTTCCTGTTTAATTTTGGCGGACACTTTGTTAAGATGTAAAACGGAATGCCAATCTATTTATATGTGGATGCAATCCGCACTCTTTGAGGCGAATTTGTCCGAAAGGATTATTAGATCTGACAGGCAAACAAGTGGAATTAGGGCTTTAATTTATGTTGTATCAGTCGTTCGCGTATTTTAAAATTAAAGTAACTACCGTCTAACCTGGACGGTCGTTGGGGGTTATTTTCATGCCTGAAAATATATAGTGTTTCGACAATAATATGCTGTGATGTTACACACTGTTCGGAAGGGCTCCGTGAGCCCTTTCCAACTGTGTATCACATCACAGCATATTATCGTTGTAATGAAAGGCACTCAGGAAGCAAGAGACGTGTTTTGTGCTGTTCGTGTCAGCTTTCTTTTACCACCAACGGTAAACAGCAGTTTTTCTTAGACTATCTGTAGCTTGACCAATTCCGGGTTGTTTGGAAAATGAAGCAGTCGCATTAACCCTTTGAACTCTAGTGGTATCTTCCATGCCGGTTCAATGGCAGCAATTAGAAGAGTCCATATTCATTATTTGGGGTAGACCAATCAATATTTTCAACGTGCAGCCTCGGGGGTTGCACGTTGGAAATATTGCTTGGTCTACCCGCACATTTACTGAACAGCCATCCTATTTAATGACGTCATGGCGTATCGTGTTGCTGGGCTGAAAAAAACGGCCGCTAGGGTTCAAAGGGTTAATCACTAACTGTTCAGACCTGATTTCATTATGCTGGAATATATTTTGTACTGCTGTCAACAACTTGTTAGCCACCTCTGACTTATATCGTCACGAAAATCAACTTTTGATTAAGTTATCGCCCTTGAAATTCCAGGACGCGTGAGGAAGGTCCAATTAAGGAGCAAGTAATTGTTGCGGAAACACCAATGACATTAGAAGAAAATAACGCCCGATGTCCTTTTATTACTTTTAATAAACGTAAACAACAGACAGCGCATGAAATTGCTGTTGTTTTCGTTTATTAAAAGTAACAAAAGGAAACATGTCTTTTTATTGTAAGCTAATTAGAAGCAATTAATTCACAGATAATTTGTCATTAAGAATATCTATCAGTATTACTACCTTCCACTAAGTGTCCACTTTGGCTCTTTATTTAGCGAATGTTTTATTACAGTAATTTGCAAGTTTTCATTCTTCCCAGGAAAGAAAATGGTAAATCTCACCTCCTAGACTTTTATCTTAATGGAAAGGACCGTGTGTGTATTATGTGTCACGATCTGCGCACACTGTTGATATAATAAACAGAAAAAAAGTTACAAAACATCAAAAGAGGGTGAAAGCGCCATTTTCTTATTTTTAAATGGGTGCAGTAGAGCATAGTTGTTAAACATTCAATCTGATTGGGAAAAAAATTGTAAAAAAAATTGTTCTACTCTTTGGGAAAATGCCCGAAGTTTGTGAAATGATGCAGACACCGATGAAACAAATTCGCTAACATTTCGAAATTTCAATTTAAATTTGAAATTTCCATACCCTTAGTTTTAAATTTACTGACACCATTAGGACATTAATGGGAGCTAACTTTCCTGTAAATCCCTTCCAATGACGAAAATTGTCAGCCATGGTTGAGTATGTGGAAAGGGAAATCAGAAAATTGTTCTGCAGACGTTTTGTAATAAAGTATGTGCTCTTGGTGAACACAACCTAAAAACCTCTCTTCGTCACGTGTCAAGTATGTCACTTTAACCATGCCTCCTGTACCCCCGGTTCCTATGCCAATGCATGCTGAAGTGTTTTACAGATATTTTTTACACTGGTCTACGGAGTGAAGGACGAGATTTTACGTGTGTGCTTGTTTGAGTATGCGTTGGTTGTTGTAGATGTTTGTGTGTGGTCACGATATATATCTGCACATGTGTATGTGAATATTCGCGCGAGAAACGCCAACAATTTAAAAATAAGAGTACTGGATAAATTTACGAAGCAAAAACTTCTAAATATAATAGTAGACCTTTTAATTCCCATGTTAATTTATTGTCAGTTTCGTGATTATTAAATAACAACTGATAAAAGCAAGCCACTTGTACTTCCATCTGCCTGATAACATCTGTACAATGTCTGTAGAATGTGCATGCTGGAAGTAAATCAAATAACTGTTTATACTGACAGCTATTATAAGAGGTGTTTACACCGTGAAAGTGAATGTCATGATTTTATAGACCATTTTAGAGGTAGACACGTCGAATGTTTAACCCTTTACCTGACATGAAAAGCAGACGACACTTGCAAACAAAATTCTTGAATAACTAATTTTTTTCATTTTTTGTCTCAAAAACATAGGTTATGATCCCTCATTGGAACGAGTTCGACGAGCTCGTTCCAAAGAGGGGTCATAACCTATGTTTTTGAGACAAAAAATGAAAATATAATGAAAATTAATTGGCGATTTTTGTGTATAGCGCTGGCCGGTTTTGTCCGTTAAGGTTGGGTAAAGGGTTATGCAAATCTAAAAATATAACCAATCTTCTAAACTATTTTCACTTTTTTCTGATTCCTTCATCCGCGCTCCTAAACACACAATCGCTCATCCGCACACACGGAAATAATCTTATCACACACTTACTTCCGGATAAATGTCCACCAGTGTTCACGCTGTCGAATGCCAGTGCAGCCAATTGCACTACAAATTTTGATTTGGCACCACAAAATCTTCATTGGCTAAACTTTTCGCACCGCAAACGTTTTTTTTTCACTTGTGGAGAAAAACTATTGAGGCAGTGAAGAGCACGATCGATAACGGAACAAAAAAAAATGTTATTACTTCTTTTGTCTACAAGACGTTGGAAATTGTGTTTGGACAAACTTTCAACCTTAATTGTCAATGAGTGGTAATGCGGCATTGTTTTTTCTTCAATAAAGCTTTGTAGGTTATCAACTTTTCAAAAAAGGCTGCATTTAATTCGATAAATGCTTTATACCGTCGCGAGAAAATATTTATCAAATTAGAAAATGTTTTTTGAAAAGCCTCCTAATAAGCTAGGCTCAGTTAATTAACAGTAATTAGTCGATTAATCTGTTATTATCTAAGTGCCGTGTCGGCGAATATGGCGGTCAACTACATGCACAGTACTGTGCTTCCAAAAGTAGACAGAGAATTTCGACTGTATCGCGACTGGGTCACGATCTTGTCAAAATTCTCTGTCCGATACCGTCCCCAAAAGACTGTAGAATCTCATATGTGGAAAAGGAAATTTGAATATCAGATCCTATTTAGATGTGTCTTCCTTCCTCCAGGCTTTAATTCGCAATGTTATTCGTGGTTCCAAAACACTTTGTTTGGCAAAAAGATATCCAGAATGGCTAAAAGTGTGGCACTAAACAGTTTCGGGCCAACGTGAACATTCATGCCCACGATTTCACATTTTAACACATATTAATACACATATTAACAACCACACCCTTTCACCTACTGAAACAAGCAAAGACCTGCTCAGATACTGCTCACATACGTGCACGCGCATACGCATAGATACTCGTGTATTTTACAAAGCTCGATAAACATGAAACACTTTCCTTCGATAAGTTGGGCAGTTATTTATTTATTAGGGTTTAACGACATATTGACAGCCAGGGTCATATCATGTCGATGACAGTTTTACGGGTGGAGGAAGCCGGAGTACCAGGAGAGAACCACCGAGCAACGACGAGCAGCTATCAGCTCTCCAACATCGTAACTCTGAACTCTGCACCGAGGCATCGACATGTAGTACGCCTTAGTACACAGCGTCATCGTGTCCCCCATGTAGGCAATCGGGGTTAAGTGCCTTGACCAAGGACACAACGCGGGAGCTCGAATCAGTCGCTGAAATGAGTTCGGCAGTTAATCCGAATTGGAGTACCAGCTGCGAAAATGCACTCTCGAAGACTGGAATACACTACATGTACACCGTACAGTACTGTGCTTGCAAAAATAGACAGAGAATTTCGACGCCATCGCGACTAGGTCACAATCTGGTCGAAATTATGTGTCCGATATCCTCCCCACAATACTGAAGAATCTCATTCATAGAAAAGAAAATTTGATTATCAGATCCTATTTAGATGTGTCTTCCTTTCTCCAGGCCTGAATTCTCAATGTTATTCGTGAAATCACAATACACAGATGCATCCCTGACTTATATCGTCATGGAAATCGACTTTCGATAAAGTTATCACTCCTGAATTTGTTAGACGCAGGAAAAATGTCCAGTTAAGAAGCAAGCAACTGTTGAGAAAACATATATTCCTTTTGTTACTTTTGATAAACGAAAACAACGGACAGCTCTCGGAGCTGTCTCTTGTTTTCGTTTATTAACTGGTAGAATGCCGGAAGCCCATATTTGGGCTTTACAAAATGCCACAGATTGTGACTAAACTATGTACACTTTGTTAGAGAAGATTTTATACTGACCTTGACAAGAATCAGATTTTGTTGATATTACATTGCTAAGTTAAATTTGATTGGATAGTGCATATTGGCACTATCCAATCAAATTTAACAGAGCAATATATGAAGAAAATAAATCTGTGGCCAATAAAAAATTAGCACTCTACCAGTTAAAAGTAACGAAGGGAAATTTTGTTTTTATGGAAAATTAATTAGGAACAACTAGTTCACAGATAATCTGCCATTAAGAATATCTATCAGCAATCACCTCCCTTCACTAAGCGTACACTTAGGCTCTTTGTTTAGCCAATTTGATTTTACAGTAATTTGCAAGTTTTTATTCTTCCCGGGACAAAAATTACATGTAGCAAATCTCACCTCCTAGACTAATATATTAGTGGAAAGGACAATATCGGTACCATAATTAAGTCACGAGGTACACACTGTTGATATAATGAAGAGAAAACACGGTTACAGAACATCAAAAAGATGGTGAAAAAGCCGTTTTCTTATTTTTAAAAGGTATTTCAACAGAGAATAATAGTCAAAGGTCTAAATGATTGGGGAAAAATGTGAGAAAACACCTTCTGTATTTTTTTTTAAACAATATTTTTATTTCATTATTGAAATGGGGTTTGGCGAACAGGCAATGCCTATATTAACACCGTACCCTACAGAAACACAAATTTACAATGGTGCAAGTGCAACTGCACATAAACAGAAACTGATCAAATAAATTAGGAAGAAAGTACCACAAAATATCTCGTTATTTCTTATATATCCATTACCTATCGGGTATGGAGGCACTCTGGTGTACAGTTGAAGGTATAATAGTCCAACAGTACGCGTGTCCGGGCTGGGGTACACTATCAAAAATCAGTCTCCAAGGGCAAAACACAAGGATTCATTTCCACTGGCTAATAATTATTCACTCGAATCTCATTGTTTCTCTAATATATTCTTGTATCGCACTGAATATTTTTTTTCTGTATTTTTAAACTACGTCTGAAGTTTGTGATATGATGCGCACATCGATGATAGAAATTCGCTAAATTTCGACATTTCCATCTTCATATGAAATTCCCATACCCTTAGTGTTAAATTTACTGAAAGCGTTAAGAAATTAAGGGGAGGTAACTTTCCCGTTAATCTCTTCTAACGACGAAAATTGTCAGCCACGTGAGCGAGCCGCGACTAGATGGCTTTCTGATCGAGAAAGATAACACCTTTGTGACCACAAAACAGTAATGCGATTCCTCGTAGGTATAAAAAAAACTGCTAAAAAATATTAGATTATAGAACTAAATTGCCCTTAAGCTTCAAACTTTACAATCTTGACATGACCGATAGCGAAATTATGCAGCAATTTGAGGCTAAAACTGATTTCCCTCGAATAAAAATAACAAAAGCGGAAGCGTGTAACACAGAAACCCTGCAGGAATTTTCATCCACTATATTATCTGCACCCTAAAATCGGGTGGTTTGAAAATCAACCCAAATCTACTGGGTTGAGAGAATATGAACCCATTTGGGTTCATATTTACTCAACCCAGTTGGTTTTGGTTTTAGAGTGTGCAGTTCCCTTAAAACATTGCCGATGGTGACTTTTTACTCTCGTGAGCCGATTTATCCTTTCAACTTCCTTGTTGAAACGTTAACTCAGTTCTCTTCCAAATAATTTCCATCAGCCGAAACATTATTCTATTATTGTAGTAATTTATACATTTGATGTCCGTATTACATAATTTTATTTGATAACATTTTATCGGTAACATATGTGAGTTCTATCCATGGTCATATTAATGCTGAGTTAATTGTACAGAATCGATTTGGTTGATTCAAAACAGATCCGGCTATTACAGATATTACATCTAATATCAGGATATGAGAAATGAGTCGCCAATGAATGAAGACTTGAAATTACATAACGACCTGATGTGCGAGGGAAAAAGTGTGCAAATTTGATGGTGAAAATTGCAATGTATTGAACTGTTGGTACGCACTCTCCGTGCACCGAGTATTTCATAAAAGAGAATGATTGCAAAATCGGCATGGTCCGCGGTCTCTCAAATCAGAGATCCAGGGACAACTCTCAGGGGCGGACTGGGTCAAGACAAGTTACCGGGAAATGCACCAATGATCAATTGCAGTCCACATAGAGGACATTTCTACGGCATATTTATATCATCTTCGTCGCTCATTCGGATAAAATGCTTGCACCGGAGGGCGGGGGGGGGGGGGGGGGGGTTCTTAGTTCAACGCAATGGGAGAAAATTTTGATTTTTTTCAAACCGACAGAACGCGGTTCCCTTACATCCGAGCGATCAAATACAAGCTAGACAGCTGGTATATCGAACTGTCCACATAGAGAACATTTCGGTATACCGACAGTCTACGCAAGCAGATCCCTTTCGCCTATTGGCCATCTTTACAAAATTTCATGCACCAACACTTGTTGGCTGCATAAAATTTTGGGGCCCCCATGCGGAACCCTAATAGAGGGGGCCCACCGGGAATTTTCCCGGTGGACCGTATGGCCAGTCCGCCTCTGATAGATCTTCAGCGAGGAAAGATATATTTGGAGATTCTCTCGCACCAACTCAACAATCGTTTGATGTTGTGGGATTGGTGTGTCACAGGGTCTCATTCTGTTAAGTGGGAACGTAAGGTAGCTGTCTAGTGTGCAGGGAGAGACACACTCTATATGCAGACAGGAGCTTATCGCGTAGTATTGTCGAAGAACGAGAACAAAACGTGACGGATGCAAATTTGCGTGAAAAGGCTAGACAGGAGCGGCAAAATAAGCTGCTGATCTCGCCCACCAAGCAATATGAAATAAATAAAATTATTAGCATTTCTGTATACGAATTAATGTTTTTATACGTATACTCAGCAAGAAAAGCATCAGCCATTCATGGGAGTTGGAATTCATTATTTACGGAAGTTTAACGTACATTTTATTATTTCTCCTTCCGTATTAAAATTCGCTTAGAAAACATGATGTTTTAACCAGATCAGCAGTTCATCGTCTGACATGTATCATTCTGTTTTTCTTTTTCTCATAACACCCTCATCATACAAAAGAGAAGACAAAGCAATTTCGCACCGAAGTGCCTCTTATCCCTAAAGTGATCCAAAATGAGTAGAAGGTAACTTCGTCTTATATTATCCTTCTGATATCATTTCTGGATTTCTGTAGCCATTCAAATACAATAATATAATATTAGAACGTTCCTTTTCATGTTCTATCGGTCGATAGTACCTGAGTTTGTGTGATTTCTGAAATAAAACCTTCAGCAGCGAAGCTGCTGAAGGTTTTATTTCAGAAATCACACAAACTCAGGTACTATCGACTGATAGAACATGAAAAGAAACGTTCTAATTATTTTATTAAGCCGAACAAAATATGACTTTCATTGTGAAGCGTTAACTGCAACAAGCCATCGATCTTGTAACAACAATGTAGTCGAATCCAAAAACATGACGTCATTTCGAACGAATGACGTCTCTTCGAAAATGACTTGTCACAAGTGCCGTCGCTTTGGGAGTTTCTTTATCAACAAATGCCAATGTTAACAACTGCATCATGCTGTTCGTGTTATAATTCATTGTTAATGCTTGTGTGAAAAGTGATTTAAATTAATGGAATATAAATTCATGTTTCTCGGACAACAGTTGATAGAATTATGCGGAGTGAAACACAAGTCATAACTGAGACTCATATTCAGGATTCACTGAAGTGGTGAACAACACGTGAGTGAGTTTTTTAATATTTCTGATTCTTTTGAATGCATTGTTTGCAGTTAAAATTGAAAACACACCCACTGAAGGCGATATATTTGTTGGTAAGTTTGTGTCTACCGGTGTTGAAAAAGCTAAACGGACACGGAGCCAGCGTTTGGTGTTGAGAAATTCGACGCTGATCAATGGAAGTGGCGCTTACATTTTCTTCGTTCTCTTGTCTCCAGGGAAAAACGTTCCGATAGTACCCGTGTTTTGCTCCAAAACTCCAGTACTATGACTTTTAGAAGGTGTCATATTAACCAATCACGGCTGATGTTACAAACGTGGGGCATAATAAAATGTTATATCAACAAACGTCTGAGTGCAATATCTGCCTACAGTACAAAAAAATAAATTATATCTGATTATATTCGAATAAAAACACTAAAAACAAAAAAAAAAAACAAAACAAAAAAAAACAAAACAAAACAAACAAACAAAAAACAACAAAACCGTGCACTCTAAAATCGGTAGGGTCAATCCCAATCAGTTGATTTTGGTGATTTTAGAGTGTACAGCAATGTAATGCTGCATCAGTTGTGAAACCACATAGAAAGAATGCTTGATCTTTTTCACTTGTGTAACAGACAGGAACACACGCAAACACAGAGACACACATATCTGCGCGTGTGAATGGACACACAATGCACACAAATAACTATTGGTGGACGAATGGGCACACACGGGCACAAACACCAACAGCCATTGATATTCAAATTTTATCCCTTTGAACACTAGAGGCCGCTTTTCCGGCCAAGGAACCTGAAACGTCATAATTTCATTAAGTAGGATGCCTACTTAGGAAAAGTGTGGGTTAGACCAAGTTTGCACGTTGAAAATATTAATTGGTCTACCCCCAAATAATGAATACGGACTTTTCAAATTGCTACCATTGAAGAGACATTGAAGAATCCATCATCTTTCAAAGTGTTAATTTCGCAGGCCGAGAACATTATAAGCTTTCAGGGAATACGGGTTCCAGGTTCTCGCCAGTTAGTTGAGAGTGTTTTGTTGAACTCATTTGTTGACAGGTCTATATGATTCATAATGGAGATCTTTCTTAACCCTTTACCTAACATGAAAAGCAGACGACACTTGCAAAATAAATTCTTGAAAAACTAATTTTTTTCATTTGTTATCTCAACAACATAGGTTATGACCTCTCTTTTGGAACGAGCTCGACGAGCTCGTTCCAAAGAGGGGTCATAACCTATGTTTTTGAGACAAAAAAAGTGAAGAAATAATGAAAATTAATCGCGATTCTCACTGGTAGCAAAGCTGGCAAACAGACCGCAAATGCTAACGTACATCTCACCACATGAAGACCACCTCCATGTTTGGGGGTGTCCGTACTTCTGAAGGGGCCAGGGACTTAAGTATTAAAATGGTATCAACGAGAGTTCACTGAGATATTTTATTTACTTGTACGAGAAACTAGATATTTCTCACTTCGACCGCCCATGAATACATCACATTTATTTATTAGATATGATTTTCTTTCCCAGAATTTCCCATTATCGAGCTCGGCTGATATGACTTCAAATTCCGTTGACATGACGCTCATCTCGGCCGATGTGAATCAAGTTAGAATTACCACGATGCGTTATTTGGTGTAGTCATTTTTCACAGCGAAGTCGCTCACCGTCATTCGTGGAACGCAATCAATTGGTAAAATGGACGTTACCAGGCAAAAGGGTGTAGTTTTTGTTTTGTGAGGAATCAATGATGTTAATAAGTAAGGATAAGATTGACGAAGAGAAAAAGGAAGAGAGTTGTACACAACATTCAACGCAAACTAAGATTCAGAGTCATAAGCGGAGAGTCGTCGAAGTGAGAGAAAATATATTTCTGAGGTTTATTCCCAACAAGACGAATCCCAACAAGACGAATCCCAACAAGACGAATATAATCAGGCTTGGCAATTTCAGGAGAGCGATTTTTTAGCTCTCCTTACTGCCCTCCTGAAAGAATTAAGGAGAGCGAAAAATTGCCCTCCTAAATATTTTGATCTGGGATGATTGAGATTATATGTATTATGCTCACATTAAATTTTTGTTGTAAAGCAAAAATGTAATTTAACTTCGAAGTCACATAACATCACGTAATTTCATTTTGAAAGTGGTTTAGTGGTAAAAGGTAATGGCTGCAACCATACCCAAACACAGTTGCAAACATTTGAAGCAAAATGGGTCACAGCAATATTTTTTTTTTCTGTCAGTTTCAAGTTCAACAACTGACATCACAGTTTGAGGGGTAATTAGGAATATTGACACTATAATATACTACCATTACTACTATCCTGTCACTTGAAGCACTTGCACCAGGATGTGACTGTAGATTCAAGCAGACCTGTTGTCCAAGAAAGTCATACGCCTACCACTACCACCTTCACCCCCCCCCCTCTACCACCTTCAACCCCCCGGGGGGGGGGGGGGGGGGGTTGAAGGTGGTAGTGGTAGGCGCATGACTTTCTTGGACAACAGGTCTGGGTACACACACAGGTCTTGTCAAGTGTGTGTTCGGTTGTTGAGTGAGGCATCTAGATGTCTAAGAGATTTCGCTTTACCTTAGTACAGTTAATAAAATCACTGATGTAATAGTCTGTTGGTTTCAGTTTCAATGAGTTCGTTCAACTGGATACTTAAAATGCTGTGTAAAGCTGATTGCTCTCCTAAGCTTATTGAGGAGAGCGATTTTTTGCCCTCCTGCATTTTTCAGAATGCCAGGCCTGTATAATTGAAATGACTTTATAACCCATTTTTTAGGTTTTCCATCGTCAACTGCAAACACGGCTTACTTTTGGACGAAGAGATTTCAGTTAACTGGTTGAGTGCAGGAAGCCCATTTTGGGGCTCCATCGTGAAGTGTGGGTACCAGAGCTAAACGGCTTCATATTCTGTGGATGTATTTCGGTTAATTTTTGATGTGATATTATTAAGCCTGGGTGGATTTGCCCTGTTACAATTAATGGAAGAGTGCCTATAGGCGCTCTCCCATCAATTGTAACAAGGCAATAATATTTGAACAAAATTTTGACAACCAAAAAACAACTTAGCACGCTACCAGTTAACAGAGGCGCCACGCTTTGTTACAAGACGCTATTTGCTACAGTTTTTTTGTATCTTTTTTATCAACAAAACTCCCAAAACACATGCATAAAATATAACCCTAAATACTTAAATACTAATAAATAGCATACATTGTAATGTACACGTTCTTTTTAAAGTAAATTTCCCCCATATTTGATGCGAAAAAATCTTTTCGTCTTGTTGGGATCGTCTTGTTTGGATATTTTACCAATTCGTCTTGTTGGGATTCGTCTTGTTGGGATGTCACCTTTCAGCTCTCCGAACGTCGCGGCTTTCCCACTTGGGAAGCCGTGAGGTTCGGATAGCTGAACCTGGAGAAGAAAAAACTTCGGACTTAATGAAAAGAATAACAAACAATAACACTGTCAGAAAACTGCAATTGATCTGAGAATATTCTGTAATTATTTGTTTTGGTTTAATAAATAAATATGTCACTACTTGGTTAGTTTAATGTCGTTTGAGATATCAGCCCGCGGTAACTTATCATCAGCTTTTCACCTTCGACCTCAGACTGATATGAAATTACCCCGAGCTGATATCGCAACCGATATGAAACTAACCAAGTAATAACCACTAAATATACACTATATGTTATTTTTTTTATTGAATAGACAGTTCCTAATTCTTCGGGCGCTCGTTTTCTCGTCGTGTCTCCTGTCGCTGTATGCGGGTTAACCTTGAATCTATTGCTAACGGAATTCTCTCGCTTCAGTTTGAGTTCTATTAATATTCATCTGTGTTCCCAATGATGTCTATCAGACAGATTACTCTTACTGTAATCTTAATTTAACTGACACCACGGCTCTAACACTGCTTCTGTTGATGCTTCACTTTCAGGTATACTTCTGCTGTCGCAACATTTTGTATCACGACAAAGTTCAGCTACACTCGACCTTGAAGCCGCATCCATAGAGTTATCTCTACTTTTACCTCACCACAATTTACTGTTCAAAACTGAATATTCGAAACACCTATCATCAACACGCCAATTTACCTTTGGCCTAAAACCTCAAACCATAATTTGCCAACTACACCTTGAGAACCTCACAGCATAACTCTAGATGCACGAACTTCCGCACAGCTCTTTCCCGCTCTTAGCGGGTGCATACTATATCGAGCCTTCATGATCCTCGCTGGCCTTGTCTGTGTCCAGCACACCCAAGACATTTTCACTTCCGAAGTGAACCTTCACAATGGTTCTGGAGTCACGAGGGTGATGGTTCTAAGTATTTGGTCACAATATATACAATTTTGAGAGTTGATAAATAAAAAGTCGGTTTTGGCTTCTTTACTTCAAATGTTTTTTCGCAATGTATATTTAGAAAATCCCGATCCTCTTATTTTATGTGCTTTTACGCTTTTGTGTTTGGCTTTTGACTTCAGTGTAATTGTTCGGACATTTGTAGGCCCCATAGTCGCTGTTCCAAGGCCAGTGTGTTTCAATCCTTTACCTAACATGAAAAGCAGACGACACTTGCAAACCAAACAAAATTCTTGAATAACTAATTTTTTAAATTTTTTGTCTCAAAAACATAGGTTATAACCCCTCTTTGTAACGAGCTCGTCGAGCTTGTTCCAAAGAGGGGTCATAACCTATGTTTTTGAGACAAAAAATGAAAAAAATAATGAAAATTAATTGGCGATTTTTGTGAATAGCGCTGGCCGGTGTTGCGTTAGGTAAAGGATTAATATAACACATCAAACGTTTCTTTTAGAATCTGAAGGGTGTGAATAGAGCAAGATGCTGACAAACAGGTTGTTGCTATATATATCTATATGCAAGACATTTTCAGTCATTTTCTTAGCAGCAGTCTATCTGGAAAAAGATTGGGACGTTGAATATTTGTTTCGGCATCTCCCTATGTAACGTACTAAGGTAAATAAACACTCTGTGGTGTATTGGCTTTCCGCAGTGCATTACGTAACACGAGTGTAACGTAAACACAGATTGTAGTGATAATCGTAGAGACTAAGAGCTAGTTGTTATCTAGATACACAATGCTCACACCATGGTTGTCATTCAACGGTTCTGGTTATCATTAACTACCGATAGACACGTAGCCGGGAATTTTGTTGGGGAGGTACACTGAGTGGCGATCGACCATCACCTGAAATTTTGAAAAAAGGACTATCAAATGGGCTCTCTGGTAGTATCTGGGAAGTATTATGTGAAATTATATGAAATTTCGGATCGAAAATATAAGCACTGTTGTAGGTGAAATATTACACACAAAATAGATCGACAGGTTCATAGGCATGTTTTATTTTCCAGAGAGATATTTTTCCTATACATGTAATTCTGTTAATATGTGATTCTGGCAGAAATTAAACAGCGATACGCTCGGTGTAGCATATGGGTCCTGTTACACCAGGACCATGACGTTTTCTGTGAAATGCCCAAGCACTTTGAAACTTTTTTCTACAGCCTGGATTATGAAAAAGTATCAAAGTAGTGCCAAGGCGTTTTTCAGAAACTACATGCAAACGAGAGCATTTATGTTTTAAAACAATTTACCCCCACACATTGTACTCTCAGTGGCTAAGCCACAGGGAGTACGATGTATTGGAGTAGGTGAGGTCGCCCCATTTTATCAAAATGTTGAAATCACAAATGGGAGATACGGCCCCCTCAAGAGCAGTTTTGTGGTGGTGGTGGGGGGGGGGGGTCGGGTGCGTTCGCCTTCATCGCACATCCCTTGGCTGTGTGCGTGTACCCAGCACAACACCGTATGCGCTTACATTTATAGGTGTGTTTCAAACATCGAAGGATGGCCCATCCATGACAAGAATAGTTCAAAGTAAGTTGCTCCCTAGAAAGCATAGGCAAGACTTATGCTATGACAAAAGTGGAACTTTTTAAATAGATTCTGAAAGCGAAAAAAATTACTGACCCGTCACGTGATATACGTAAAGTCTTTTATGAATTATTCTTAAATTTCCTCGTTTTGAAATCAGAAGATGCAATTTCTCATTAACATGATAGCATGTCTTTGATAGGCCACACGACTTGTTTAAAAAAAATAAAAAGTAGCGTAGCGATTTTGTTTTCTGGCAACTTAGTTATCGTGATTGATAAAAACTGCCTCATATAAGAATGTGCAGTTTAACCCTTTACCCAACGCAGACGATATCAAAATTTATTATTTTAAATATCATTTTTTAAAGTTTTTCAAAACATTTCAACAAAGCCATATCATGTGACCCCTCGTTGGAACGAGCTCGACGAGCTCGTTCCAACGAGGGGTCACATGATATGGTCTTGTTGAAATTTTTTCAAAAATAATATTTTTTCAACTGCTGCATTTGCATATTACGCGGGAGGATGAGGCCGATTCGTTTGGTACAAGGTAAAAGAAACCAAACGCAAGGGGTGATCTTAGCACCAATTTCATCCGTTGTCTGGGATGTGAATAGCTTTTATTTTGGTATTCTCTTCTCGGACTGAATAAGAAGAAAATGTGAGCGTACTTTCATTCAGTCTTATAAATGATCGGACGATGGTCTGAACAATATTCATCAACAAAATTTCCTAGAGAAATATTCCGCAGTCTTCATTTTGGTGTTACCTAAGACGTTCTGGATTGACAGCCGTAAGGTTATTTGTGACAACACCTGTAAGAACACCACCTTCAATAGATTTAGAAAACCGAACTTGTTCATTCTATGTCCATTGAGTATATTGAAAATGAACTACACTTTGTAATATAATGCTCTCAGTATTATGTCGTCGTGATAGAGAAAATTGGAACATTGTGCAACGTACTGCTCGTTCGTTCCTAAATATTTTATTTTTCGAAAGTTCCAAACACTGGTACATGACAATTTAAAAATAAAGAATAAAAAGTGACAGTCAAACAGTAACGGACAAGCATACAAGTGAAATTTAAACAATGGACAAACGCAAATGCACGCGCTCATATATATATATAAGACAGACATGTTAATTATATGACTGTGCATGGCAGTGGTATCAGTATGGCATGGAGGGAAACCCCGAATTACAGTTCCAGGTGGCGATTATAGATATTTTTGAGGCATGTCATAAATATAGGGGGTTGCCTCGTAGTCAAAGCTTCCCATTAACCATCGGAAAAAATCTGTCTGGTCCATATTCGCAGCTCCCGGAAGAACTTTTCCATACCACCACGTTGAGTATCTTTCATCTATTACGTTTTCAAACGCTTTCGGTTGAAGCTTTACATTGAAGTTCGATCTGTTATTCCAAACGTGGCCGAAATGTGTATAGTTTAAGAGATTATGAACAATTCTTGCCCAGACAGACGTGTCTGTTTCCATTGCATCTTGGATGCATTTGGAGGCAAGACTCTCGGAGTCTAAGTTTACCAAATGCAGCCAGTATTTAATTTTCGGGACAAAATAAGGGTGCCCAGTGGATAAACTCCCAGTTCGCCCTTGATGGCAAGTGTACTGGCGTATTTGGTTATTCCTAAAATGTATTTTAAGAACTTCGATTGGACGCGATCATAACTTTGTTTGTCAAATTTTTCACATATATTGTCCGTGTGATGCAGTTTTGAGAGTTGCAAAGAATCCCCCCCCCCCTAAAAAAACAAACAAACAAACAAACAAACTTCTCACCCGTACAATATAATAGGTTCAATCATAGATTTAAAACGTTTCAATGCTGTCACGGCGTTCAGATTACTTAAGGGCACTTATATTGTTTACACTTAAGTATCGGGTTACCGTTATACTGAAACGGTCGCTTTATTTCTTTGCCGCTTTTGTTACAGATCATAATTTTTGTTTTCTCCGTATTAAGGGATAACAACCACTTATCGAAATAAGCGTGAAGTTTGTCCAGTTTGGTGTGAAGGCCGTTGCTGGACGTGGAGAGCAGAACTAAATCATCGGCGTACATCAAGCAGTTGATTTGCTCTCGATTCACCTCCGAGTAATTGGACTCTCCATGTAAGGAATAGGTCGGGGATGTCATTAATATAGATGTTGAAATTTTTCGGCCTGAGAACGCACCCTTGCTTAACACCGGTGTTGGAGGTAAAGAGTTCAGTTAACCCTTCGGCCAGCTTGATCGATAAGTTAACCTCTTCATACATATTAATTATAACTTTGAGGAAACGTCCTCCTATTCCGTATTTTTGTAACTTGTAAAACATGGCATCCCTCCATACCGTATCAAACGCCTTTTTTAAATCGACAAAACAAGAATATTATTAGTTACACAGTTTGTTGGTGGCCTAATAGGGTATATATGGTGTCAGTTAATTTCATATTGGTCGAGAGCGAAGTCCAATATGGAATTAACTGACACCATATATACCATATTAGGCCACCAAAACTGTGTAACGAATATATCTTACCGACTGCTGCATCGATGCACAGAACTAATAACAACATCGATCAAAATTAAAAGAGAGAATTCTCACAATGTGTTCACGTGTCTTTGCCTTGTTACAATTTATGGGAGAGTTCCTACAGGAACTCTCCCATAAATTGTAACACGGCAAATTCATACATACCAAACAGTTTCATTTCGAAGGTAACATGACACACATCCACAGAATATGAAGCCTTTTAAGTTTCCTAACCTGCATTTCAGACCAAATATGGGCTTAAAACACTCAAGATTACCCATAGCTGTCAGCGTATATTGATGTTGACAGGAGTATATGGTTTTATATGCAGTCTGCATGCGACGTCTTTGAACCATTGAAATTCCCAGATACTTGTAGGAGGTAAGATATTGATATTTCCCCGATTGTATATACTTGTCTATTATATGCCTGAGAGTGAAGATATGGTCCACAGTTCTACAGAGGGGTCTAAACCCTATTTGACATGGGTGGATGATAGGGTTCAACTCCAAATATTGTAATAACCTGTTATCTAAAATTTTACAAAATAATTTGCTAATGCAACTAGATATTGAGATTCCCATGTAGTTTGCTGTATCGCCTGATGAACCGCCTTTAAAAAGTGGTTTGATTAAATTATGTCGCCATAAAGACGGAAATTTAGAAGTGCTGAGCATTTTGTTAAATAATTTCAGATAGAAGGCAGCCATAGTTGGCATCGATCGAACACTTGATCATTTCGTTGTTTACCCGATCGACTCCAGATGATTTTTTAGTCTTAAGCGACTTTACTTCTCGCTGGAGTTCCTTGAGGGAAACATAAAAGTCTAGTTCGGTAGTCTAGTTCGTTCCTTGATGTGGACAAAAATAAGTTTATTCGTATCATGAAAAATGCAGATCCCGCTCTTTGCAATGTGATCTGCTGTGCCCACGTGAATGTTTTCACTTACGCGAAATCTAGTTGTTTGTAGTTTTTGTTTTCATATTTACCTGATGAACGTATTTCATTAGTACATGTAAATGTTTTGCTGTACATTGTATATTAATGCATACTGCCCGTGTGGGCGTAATTTGCAATAAAATCTATTCTATTCTATTCCACTCTATGATTACTTAATTTATCATCGACAAACCATTCGTGGTTCAATAAACAGAAAAATGTGGAAATACGTTACCTAATGAAGTCATGTATTTGGTTTTGTCCCGCCCCAATCTTTCTGTTTCGTCACTGGAGTGTCAATTCTATGTTTTTATAGGCTCTGCTCACGTAGTCTAAAATTGTCTCTAACCCATTTAACTCTAAGCTCTCGTATGGTACCGTCATTGAGCGTTTAATTTACAGCAATGTGGGTGAGTGGTAACCCCCCATTAGTCAGACACCCCAGTTGTCAGACAGTTTATAATCACAGATTATTGGGTTGTTTGAATAGCTAATTTCTTACTTATCACCTTCAGAATAAAGTCGGATATTCCAATAAGTCAGACAGAAAAGAAACAATTAATTAGCTTTTAGTGATTTATTTCTTCACCAATGTGTTTTAGAAATGAACAGAAAATAAATAGAATATAAATGACAATAAAATAAAAAAAATATGAAGTACAAAAAGAAGAGTTCTAGGCACAATAAATTAAAATTATGAAATAAATGACAATAACATGAATAATCGCACAAATAAATAATATCTTTTGTAATAAATAAACAGAAAATCGTCTTTTATGAAACAAAGAAAATAAATAGGAAATAAATGACAATAAAATAAAAAATATGAAATACAACAAGAAAAGATTTCTAGACACGAATAATCATACAAAGTATTTTTTTGTGTTAAATAAACAGAAAAAACAATAAAATGAAAAATATGAAGTACAATAAAGAAAATATTGAGACTCATTTTATTGTAAATAAATAAAATAATCATATTTCATGATAACTCATTTTTAACGTAAATAAACAAAAAAACATGTTTTATAAAAAAAAATGTAACAAAATGAAAAATATGAGGTACACATCATAAACAAAGGTACAATATTACAATGACAAAAAAAAATGTACAAAAGGAATATTAATTTACAAACAAATCATCCCATTCTTAACAGTGTTCCAGCTGCATCAAGGAACTCCATTGGAGACTTTGTTCCCTGTCCTAGTTGTTCCTAAAGGCGGCCCAGCCAGTTGTCAATTTCCCTGTAAACCTGTTTCTGGAGGTGAAGCAGCACCTAAGTCCATTTGAGCAATTTTGATTTTCTCTGCCTTTTCAATGTTCTTTATTATATTTATGAATCTGAAGTGGTTAGGATGTCGATGAAGTAGTGATGAATTTAGGCGATTGTCCAACTTCAGATTCTTCTCTGTAAGGTCGGGCATGACCTAAATCTTGAATTTTGCGCCATAAATCCTGAAGTTATCAGTGTTATTACACAATATATGTGTGAGTTTTATGTTTTGATTATTTTTCAGAAAATATTTAAAAGGCGTTTGATTATATGTCAACAAAAACAAAAAAAAGTACCAAACAAAATGTTGAAACTAAATTTTATTCAAATTGTATATATCTGGGTTGTTCCATTTATAACAATAGGTAATCATCTATTTTAACTTCAGATAATCCCTAATTAACTGTCTGACAGCTGGGGTGTATGACAAATGGGTGTCTGACTAATGGGGGTAAACCGGGTGAGTCTATGTTGTTTTCATGAGGAAGTTCAGTTATAATTTAACCGAACAGTTCCGTAGGCTATATAGTTAAATTATACTGGCCCCACCATCGATTGATTGTCTACTTTTCCATTTGTATTCGAATGCTGCTTCTGTCGATTTGTCTAGAATATGCCTAATGATTTGAATGGGTAGATTCCATCTTACTGTTATAAATAGTTCATCTAACCACATGTTCAAAGCAGACCCCAAGTCAGGATCTCAACATTTTCCGGCACGGTGGGGCGACAGTTTAACCCCGTGAATCCGAAAGACCGCTTGACCGGTCCAGGATCGTAATACGGCCCGAATTCATAAAGCTCAGTGTATTTGTGAGGTGGACCAATCAAGATTTTCAACGTGCAGCCCAAAGGCTGCACGTTGAAAATATTGATTGGTGTTCCCCCAAATAACGAAAGTAGACTCTACCAGTTAATGGCCATAAACTGACATGGACTATATCATCATTGCCCAAAGGGTTATATTTGCCGACATTGTTCAAGGGTAGCTGACCGTCGGTACATACACAGAACCTAACTCAATACACTTCTTGAAAACAATAATAAATGAAACAGGTGGTAAAGGTTCATTTATTATTGTTATTCAGTAAGAATTACTTTCATTTAACGAAAGTAAACCTCTAAAATAATAATACATGAATGTTTTTCGTGTACATGAATACTCGATTGCCACATACCTATAACGAGCACGCTCATACAGAAACACAGATGAAATATAACTGTATTTAGCACAATTCAAATTTTGGTTTCGCCAAATGGTTAACATTTGTCTTTTAATAAGCGGTTTTCAAAGAAAATGTTGAAAATTTTCCCGACGGAAATGTGGGGGTTGGTGGGTGACGAGTCGTCTCCTAGTCTCCCGACACCGTTAGTACCTTCGATTTATTTATTTATTTATTGGAGTTTAACGACATTTTCGGCAGCCAGGGTCTCCTCGTGTCGGGCAGTTTTACAGGTGGAGGAAGCCGGAGTACCCGGAGAGAATCACCGAGTAACGGCGAGCAACTGTCAGGCTCCCCAACATACTAACTCCACACAAGAAGGGTTAGCATTGGTTGAAGACAAGTGCACCATCGACGTGCAGTACGCCTTAGTACACAACGCCAACGTGCCCCCGCGTGGGCAATGGGGTGGAGTGTCTTGCCTAAGGACACAACGCGGTTGCCGCAGGTGGAATTCGAACCGAGGACCTCTCGGCTTGCTGCCTGCACCTCTGCCTACTGAGCCACCGCGCCCCCTTACTAGCTTCGAGACTGCTTCTACGTATGTTGGATTGTTTACATAACTCTGGTCAGTATAGAAATAGCTGGTTCATCTGATGCAATACAAGTACAATTTCCGATCAAGTCAAAAGACCTGAAGAGTTCTTCAAACATTTTTTGGTTCTGGAGACAAATTGAACGAAGAGCCACTGTGGCGGGGGTACTTAGCCATTATCGTATCTGGACAAGCAATATTGTGGGGCCCTGATGCTCAAGGCAGTCAACGTGTTATCACTTCTGCATACCTAACCCTTATCTCCTCACTGCTCACTGCGGAAGGAAAGTTTCAGTGGAGATGAGAAGGGCGTTAATAATTGCACTGATCGACTACGCCAGTGTTCGCAGGTTTAACAACACATGTATGCTCAACAGGTTTTCAATTCTCTTAGCTACAAACTCCGTTTTGATGCCAAAGTGTTAAGTCCGATAAATTAGCACGCTCGGATTGCAACTATCGAGTTACCAGAAAAGATCAAAAGAGTCCTGTTTGCTCAGAATGTCTCTCACCGCTAACTGGAAATCTTCAAGTATAAGATAAGGGTGTTCATCTAACAGTGGAGTTTTACATAAACGATTCCCAGTCACCTCCCACAGGGGAGGTAATACCTTTTGTGAGAGGATGTTCTCTCACACCGGTCCTCACCCGAAGGAAAACGGAACTACGACTTCGGAGAGAGAAAGAAGAAGAAAAGTCTCTCGACAAAGCGACGGGGCGTACGGTACTTGGGAGATTTCCTAAAAAAGAAAGCGAAATATACTGAGAAGAAGGCGCAGGAGTCAGTCACCTTATCCTCATCTCGCAACATATCACCCCATTCAACAGCCGACCCCTTTTCCAGTGGATGCGGTGGATGCCGAACGTCCCGTGAATACCGAGGCAAAATGGAGGTTGCCTTCTCCCCACCTCATGCTCTTCATTCGCCGCTTCCTTTAGACCCAGATGAGCCAGACTAACCCTCAAAGAAGGCCATGGGAACGATGATCCCAGCGAAGCAAGCAATGGCAAGAGCTGCTGAGAGAGCAGATGCCTTAAAACGGAAGAGCATCGAAACTAGCAAATTTAGCGGTCAAATCTAACAGAATTGGGAAAAAGTGGAAACATTTAGAAGAGCGAAACCGCAAAAGATGAGAAGAAATAGACTCAATAGAAAAAGAAATAATGCCACCAATCTCACCAATCATTAACTCTGCAAAAACCACCAGCCAAACAATGAGAAAGAAAAAACCATCAAAACGTCCTTATTAAAACCACCAACAACCATGCTAAAAAGAGCATCCCCGAAGACATGAAAATAATACGTAGACAATAGTTCACTGCTCGGATTCGAGTACGATTTTTGTCTTCGAGTGGGGCGCGCGGTGGATTATTTCACGAGGCATTAGCCGAGTGAAATAATCCTCGCAGCCCACGAGAGGACAAAATGGTACTCGAATCCGAGCAGTTATCTTGTGTATTTATTTTATCTTCTCCTTATTTGTTTGCCCAAAACAACCCTTTATTTATTTATTGGTGTTTTAAGGTCACATATTTCTGCACAATGGCTAATCATGACCTCGACAGTTTTACGGGTGGAGGAAGCCGGAGTAACCGGAGAGAACCACCGAGCAACGGCGAGCAACTGTCAGCTCCCCAACATACTAACTCCACACAAGCAGGGTGAGCATTGGTTGAAGACAGGTGCACCATCGACGATTCGACGTGCAGTACGCCTTAGTACACAGCGTGAGCGTGCTCCCACGTGGGCAATGGGGGTGAAGTGTCTTGTCGAAGGACACAACGCGATTGCTGCAGGTGGGATTCGATCCGAGGACCTCTCGGCTTGCAGCCTGCACCTCTACCTACTGAGCCACCGCGCCCCAAAAAACAACCCTTTAAAATTGATTCAACTCAGCCGATTTGTAAACAATAAAAAAAGTCCGTCATAGCTGAGAGTGCAATACGATGCTGGGAGTGGAGTACCATTTTCGGCGAGTGGGAGTGGGAATAAGCTTTGTTTCGGAAAAACGAATGAAATTAAAATAAAACTGTAATAAAGGAGGGAAATGTAGTAGGACTTAATATGGCCGCATACCTCTCCCCGGGCTCCCGTGGCGCCTAAACCAACATACCAGTTATCATTCTCTCAGCTGCGTTATCGAGCTCGCGACAGAACACTGCATTCAAAAGGTCCACATAGAATATATGGGGCACCTGACATTTGTCATGAAAAACGAAAGCAATAGAAATGTAAATCCGTATTACATTCAATCGCCGGTTCATTATCGATGTCACTTCTTTGTCAGGTTTGTAATTAGCTCCACGGACACGAATAAGACAAATTGAATAACATGAACTGTCTCAACTCCGAAGAACGAAGACTATCGGAAGAATAAAAAACCTCCGTCAGTCAGTACTGAATACTAATTCTGTAAGCTGGATACCCGTCTTAAAGTTTAGGAAACGAAATGAAAATATGTTCTCCGCACCTTAACCCTTTACGAAAAACGAAAGGCAGACATTTGCAAATCAAATTCTCGAATAACAGTTTTTTAACATTTTTGCCTCAAAGTCATAGCTTATGACCACTCATTGGAACGAGCTCAACGAGCTCGTTCCAATGAGGGATCATAAGCTATGTTTCTGAGACAAAAAATAAAAAAATATGAAAATTTAATGGTGATTTTTGTGAATAGCGCTGGACGTTTTTGATCGTTACGTTGGGTAAAGGGTTAACCACTAGCTTGTGAGAAATATATTAATGAAACTGATATATTATCTGCTGTTCGGAGTTGATACCTACTTGGGTGGTTATTTTTTAAACTTGGAACAGTGGTAATAATTAAATCACGAAGATCCATCTAACTTGAACTGTTGCATTCTGAAATGACTTAATTTCCAAAACTTAATAGCAATCACTGTAGAACGAAGACAGGGCTTCACGCAGTGAATCTAAAGCGTGGCCTATTTGAGTGCCTTCGTTGGAAATACCCCAACCCCTCCACCAAAAGTAACTTTCAAATTTTGATTTTCCTATTTTTGAAGTGTGAAGGAGTGGATAATGCCCACTCATTGAGACGAGCCATCCCCCCCCCCCCCCCCCCCCCCAAGATCGCCTCAATGAGACGTCGTAACGTAAGCTATGGGTCGGAAATAATGAAACTGATCCGGTGGTAGATGCGGCTTGGCTGGTGTGCTAAAGGAATTGTGGACAGACAAAGGTACTGACGTACGGAAAGGACGACGGATCGAAACCCACCCAAATAGCTCATACTTGACGTTTTCAAGTTGAGCTAAAAGTGATATTCTTTGAGTTGTTTTGGAAAATTACATTGTTGGTGTAATATTCAACTTGTGGTGTGTAACGATTTAACAGAAAATTGTAAAGCAGTGGCTCACTATTAAATGTTCTTCTAATTAATATTATGAAACAGAAAGCTATGTAGGCACGTGCTATCAATTTATTTTGTTTAAATAATCTTTTGATATACTTTAATCAATCAGAACTCTATTAGTATTTAACCTTTTAAATTCCCTCACACTGTATTATAAATCCTATAACCCCCACTAACAGAAACAATAAATGGATTCAGATGGTAATGTTATCAGGAAGTCTGGATTTTGGAACTACCACTAATGAATCTCAGATCTCATAACACGTTGGTAAAAAATGTGAATTTATACAAAATGGATCAAGGTGTAATCAGAACTTACCGATTTCCTATTAATCAGTGGTATGGGGGTGTTTTCCATCTGTAATATTTAACAGATTGAAGCAGCGATGATAAGTGAAACAGGTGTTTTCTTTACACAGTTGTCGAACAGAGGCCGTTATTTTTAGAACATTATTTTGTCTCTCAAATCGTTGCGTCGGTGTTGCATCGGCGCTTTCGAAAACAACCGCTGTACACCATTTAGGTATTAAAATTTATTGATTTATTTGGGTCTTAACGACACTTTCGACAGCCATGATAACCTTGTGTCGGACAGTTTTACGGGTGAATGAATCCCGAGTACCCGGAGAGAACCACTGAGCATCGGCGAGCAACTGTCAGACTCCTCAACGCATCAACTCCTACAAGCTAAGTTAGCATTGGTTGAAGACAAGTGCACCATCGACGTGCAGTACGCCCTAGTACACAGCGCCAGCGTGCCACCACGTGTGCAATCTGGATTTTTAAATGCCTTGCCCGTGGACACAACGCAGTTACCCCTGGCTCACAGCACTCTATCAGTTAATAAACTTGATTTATCTTCGCGCTGCGGAAAGTGTGGGGTGGATGCGCGATGATTGGGTGCGGGTGTCACCATCCAAATTCTTTTTAAAACATATGGAACGTGACCACATACGGGGTCTATAGGGAACTAGTTCTTTGCTCCTAGACCATCCCAGTCACTGTCAATTATACCTCTCATTATCGCCTATGCTTTATACCAGTGCTGCTACCTTCTACTCTCAATACTCTATCTCCGATGTCTCTACAGCTCCTATGGCTGCTCAACCTGTCACGTGCTAGACTTTTCGAACATGACTATTGACTTGTAGCATTACTACAGGGTTGCTAGCTATCTCCCAACTGACTAGACCTCTGCCTTAAATGAAGTCTTGGTAGTCAGATTGCGTCATTCACCTGAACGTTAATCAGTTTATACGGTACCTTCATCGAGTGTATGCTGGGGATCATTACATGTGAGAGACTGTCTGTTAAATGTGCCCAGATGTGCTGATGTAATAGTCGGTGCTTGAAAGACCAAAAATTGCTCATATGATAGGTCGCAATGCACCTCAAAAGCATATTGCAAATGGGCGCATACATGCATAACTGAGGATTCTTATTACACGGTAATGTACTTTCTGGAGATACGTATTTGAGGACAGCAATCTGAGGCGAATTATCTGAGGATATTTTTCAGAGACTGGTTATCTCTGTTTGGAAAATTTTGCATACATTGCTAAGTGAGATACTCTGCTGTTACCTCAAAAACGTTAGTATCCACTTCTACTAACGCTCATACTGGTCTGCACCACTACGCCTGGATGTCACTACATTGATCTACTTCCATCACTAGAGTGACAGCACTACTGTGATCTAGATCATTAGAATGGCCGATTGTAAAACCGCTGCTGGCTCATACCGTTAATACAGATACTCTCAACATCCTTACTGTTAACACTTTTAGCTGCTACTAATATGATTACCCCATCCTCAGCTATTACCAATCTTGTCATCCCCATGCAACAAGTGCATAGTCACTATGAGTTGGCTTCCACTACAGCTTAACCCTTTACCCAACGTAACGGCCAAAACCGGCCAGCGCTATTCTCAAAAATCGCCAATTAATTTTCATTATTTTTTTCATTTTTTGTCTCAAAAACATAGGTTATGACCCCTCATTGGAACGAGCTCGTCGAGCTCGTTCCAATGAGGGGTCATAACCTATGTTTTTGAGACAAAAAATGAAAAAAATTAGTTATTCAAGAATTTTGTTTGCAAGTGTCGTCTGCTTTTCATGTTAGGTAAAGGGTTAAAACAGGGAACAGCCAAGACTCGTATCAATCCTTATACTCTTCTTACTCTTACGACTTTTCGACTCATCTGGGTATTTGCCGATACCTATGACATGTTGGTGTATTATTGGAGGATGCTTACCGGAGGGCCATGAGGGCCACGTGGTTAGATCTCAGTGAGGGACAACCTCTTCTGGGTATTATAACATATTTGTAACATGACATAATGTTGTAGTATTTGTGGACAGTTACCAGAGGGCACTGCACGTAGAGATCTGTGGCTCCCGCAGTTTTAGCGTGTAAGAGCATGGTACCATGAGGTTAAGCCTCAATGGGGAATACCCTATAACATCATCTGGGAAATGGGTACTTATGCTCTCAAACATTAGTTGGGTTAAAAATCAACCCAAATCAACTGTGTTCAGTGAATATGAACCCAATTGGGTTCATATTCACTCAATCAAGTCAAGTTGATTTGGATTGATTTTTAACCCAATTGATTTTAGAGGGCGGCATGGCGATGCATTATTACTGGATAGTAATCGAAGGATACTGTCTCAGTTGTATTCGTATGACCATCAATAGAAGTTGGTAGTACATTGAGACGCAGTGGTAGATGCCGAGAATTGGACCAACATGACTTAACAGTGTTAATTATAAGAAGTAGTACTTAGTTCCATAGCAAAGATTAGGTCAGTCGCGTGCGCTCTTTCAGCTGTATTGACAGAAACTAGGACCGTGTTGTCGCTGCTGGGCTGATAGTAGAGAGAGGATACAATGATACATTTGTAGCTACGGTGTCTGTAGTATTCACCGGAGCTAGTATAATAGGGGTACAAAGTAGAAGCAAGGCAAAGGCAGTGAAATGGATATTTGACGTTGTCAGTAGTCTATTATCCATGAAACCATCGACTATCTAGTAGCTAGGAGCTATAGAATGGTCTAGAAGTTAGGAGCTAGGCCCCAATATTCACCCATAAGTCCATCCTAGTTTCCCTAAAGGCTAGTCATCAAACATTATCCGCCAGTATTCATTCAAAAACAAAACGTTCCAAATATCCGCATGTTCCCATGTGCTATATGTTTTTCGAGGCACATTGTGACCTATTTCATCGACATATCGCGGTCTTTGTGCGACGTGTGCTGAGCTGGCTTGACAGTTAATGGGAAGAGATCATTCTCGTGCCAGAAAAGCTCAAATAGTAAAAAAAAACGCCACCGATTCTACTCGTCATTTGGGGGCTCTTCTCTACCGGTGTGAACCCCGGACTAATAGAATAGACCTTTGGACAACTTGCAACTCAAGATAGCAGCCAGGATAGGTCCATTCGGGTAGGTTATGGTAGCTGCCGGGTCGTCTCCGGTAATTGGATATACTCAACTCAAGATAACAGCCATGAAAGGTCCATTCGGGTAACTTGTGGTAGATGGTCGTTTCCGGTAATTAGATATACTCACATTCAATCGAACATACACTTCCATCACCCCCCACCCTTCATACGCGTTCAGGTTTATGCTAACCACAAATCACCATATAAATCAAGACAGTTACCTCCGTCATACCAAAGCGACGACGGAAACACGTATTGTCATATCAACACGCGCTACTGACACCACGTATCACAATGTAATAACGTTATAAACTGTCCACTTACAGGGGCTACAATGACATCCACAATACACAGCTGCATGACGTCACATGAGATCTCAAAACTAATCACCTGCATTAGGTTGAAGTATACCAGCTAAAATACTAACGTTACTCAGCACCTAAATTAGAAGTACTGTAAAAAAAACCCGTAAAACAGATTTTGGATAGGTTATCCAGTTGATACTTCTCTCTCCAACGACAACAAATTAAGCTTGTTGCCAATTTTTAACGGGTCTTTTTCACCTTCACAGACTAGGCTAATTATCATATATTTATTTTACAACAAGAACGTATCCCCCAATACAAGTAAAAACGTCCAGTTGAAATGCAAATCTGTATTGAAGGTAACAACTGCACGTGCGATCATTCGATTCAGGAAGAGAACGTTTTTTACCTGCTCTTATCGAAAACTGATTGCCCATGTCAAGGTAGCCGTTTATAAGGGAGCGCGGTGGCTCAGTGGCAGACTGTTGGACTTCTATGCTAGAGGTCCCGAGTTCGATCCCCGTCAGGGACGACCCGCATTGTGTCCTTGAGCAAAGCACTTTATCGCGGTTGCCTACATGGGGGCACGATGACGCCGTGTACTAAGGCGTACTGCACGACGATGGAACATATGTTTTCAACCGCTGTAACCCTGCTTGAACGGAGCTTGAACAGAGTTAGAATGTTGAGGAGCTGACAGTTTCTCGTCCATTCTCTCCGGGTAGTCAGGCTTCCTCCACCCGTAAAACTGTCACGGTTACGATTAGCCATTGTGTATAAGTATGTGACCTTAAACACAAATAAATATATAAATAACCGTTTATAAATAAATCACCAAGTCAGAGAAATAAATTAGACTAGTTCATTTCTTCCATGATGATATTTTTTTAAAGGCCCACCATGCGTTAAAGCTGAAAAAATAAAATAAAGAAACACAACTGAAGTACTATCATAAACTTTGGCGATTATGGGACAAGTGGAGCAACGAATGAGATCCGAGATGGTGTATTGAAGTTTCGATCTCGTCTCGAGATCATATATCGATTCGTCCTTTCGGACTCATCGATATATGCCCAGAGACGTGATCTCGATTTCAATACACCATCTCGGAAGCCCACATGGCAGTAATAACCAAAATGTATGTATGATCTGCCATACCTTAGGAATCCCCCGGATCTGTCTTTAGCCAAGAAATCTCGATCTCGTATCGGGATCATATATCGATCCGTCCTATCGGACCCATCGATATATGCCCTGAGACTATATCTCGACTTCAATACGCCATCTCGGAAGCCCACATTGTAGTAGTAACCTATATGTATGTATGATCTGCCATGTCTTAGGAATCCCGCGGATCTGTCTTCAGCCCAAAACTTGTCATTATTGATATACAGTTCCTGCCCACGTCACACCACGCGGCGGAATTCCGAGGAACTGTCTGATCAAACACAGCAAAACACTTTTTTCCGACGGACAACAAAAATTCTCTGACGGACAACAAACAAACTTTTCCTGGCGGGTGGCGAGGGAGGGGGGGGGTGGATTATTTGATTATATGTATGTGTCAAGTGGCCGGATCAAGTCAGGACATGTGCGACTTCTGTAAAAAATGATCTCACTTTTACAGAAGACCATTGATGCCAACATGTGTAGTGGCTGGATCGAGCATTGCGAATATTCGCATTCAGCATTGCGAATGTTCGCATTTAACATTGCGAATGTTCGCATCCAGCATTGCGAATATTCGCATTCAACTGCGAATATTCGAAATGCATTGCGAATAATCGAAATGTAATTGCGAATATTCGCAATGTTGAATGCGAATATTCGCAATGCATTGCGAATATTCGTAAAGTTGAATGCGAATATTCGCAATGTTCCCATTACACATGTTGGTCCCAAATGGGTTGAATGTGAATATTCGCAATGTTGAATGCGAATATTCGCAATGTGAATGCGAATATTCGCAATGTGAATGCGAATATTCGAAATGCTCCCGCTACAAATGTTGACCTCAATGGGCTTCCGTACACTTTGATTACCAGTGATTGTGTAAGATTTTACAACTTATTCACAACTTTTTCAATTTGTAAAACCTTGAAAAACTGTCAGTTAATTGAGGCCACATGATCGGGTTTTGAAACCTCAACCACGAAGTACAGTTTGTTGAGTGCGAATAGTACAACACAGGTCTTACCAAATTTGCTATGATGTTTCTCATGTCAGTTGTAAAGCCGTTGTTTTGAAAAAGAGAAGCGGAAGAATCCAGTGAAGTTTCGCACCATATCAAAAAGATAAACGAACACAGTCTGTCATTCATCAAAATAAGATGAGGAAAATATTTACTTCTGATCAGGATAGTTTAAAGGAAATTATTGGGCTTTTATCTTGTCTGTTTCAGCAGGACACGCAAATAAACAAACGCAGCCGTTTTGAGATTATGCAGATGCTGTTTGAACTAGAAGAAGGAATTACTGAAGACCTTGGCGAAATGGTTTTGTAAATATTGACGCAGGTGTGTTGCACTAATTAAATATTCATTTACATGTACACTGATTTTGCTGAAGTTGACTTAATATGCGCAATGCAATGTGTTCATAATCTGAATTGTGCACAAGAACGAGAATGCACACTCCTCTAACTCTAAAGCAGGTGAGGGGTTTCAGTTTGAACACTCCGTGCCATCTGGAATCAATCGCCTTTACTGGATAAACTTATTTCGGGTAGAAAAACTTTTAGAGAAAAGTAATGGTTAGCCCCGTTTACGGAAATGTGTAACCATTTACCGAATACGGTACCAAGAAAGACGACAATGGACAAAGAAATGTTAAAATAGCTAAAATTGTGATTTTTTCCTTCGAAGATACAGCTTATTACCCATCATTGAAGCGATATATTTTTGGAGCAAAATGGTAAAAAAAACGATAAAATTTGAATGCCGATTTTTGCGAATACCTTTGGCATATTTTGCCGTTACGTTGTGTGAAGGTTTAACTTGCCGTACATGCATAGGGGATTTAGAATGAAACACCCACAAATTGAAGCTTCTATCCATGCGATCGGGGGCGTCACGAAGATGATCGATCGATCGATCGATCGATCGGGGGGGGGGGGGGGGAGAGGGAAGAGGGTGTAAACCTGATTTTGTCTAAATTTTGAGAGACTGACATTCCAACTACATCATCAAGGCATGCCTTCATCGAAGGCATGCCTTGATGATGTAGCTGAAATATCCGTAAGTCAGGATTATCGTTAAACAATTCAACACTTCTACAAAAGTTATTAGTTAATAAATAAAATATCCATGTATGACAGATGTGACGCAACGTCTTAATTTATCAACACGCTCGGAATCGGTACACCAAATTGGACATGCAGCGTTCCACAAGAGCCCAAATCGGGTACTACAGACCTCTATTTGCATGACTGACTGTTTGTGTGACACAAGTCCAAGAACCAGATCTAGTCTTTTAAGAAAGTATATAGTTACTATTTATTTATTTATTTATTTATTGGTGTTTAAGGTCACATACTTATGCACAATGGCTAATCGTGACCGTGACAGTTTTACGGGTGGAGGAAGCCCGAGTACCCGGAGAGAACCACCGAGCAACGACGAGCAGCTGTCAGCTCTCCAACATCGTAACTCTGAACTCTGCACCGCAGCACAGGCAGGGTTAGATTGGTTGAAGACATGCGCACCATCGACGTGCAGTACGCCTCAGTACACAGCGTCATCGTGCACCCATGTAGGCAATCGGGGTGAAGTGTCTTTCCCAAGGACACAACGCGGTTGCCAAAGGTGGGATTCGAACCGAGGACCTCTCGGCTTGCAGCCTGCACCTCTACCAACTGAGCCACCGCGCCCCCATATGGTTACTAGCAAGATATAATTGATATCGAAGACTCCGATGCTGACGAAAATGTCATGCCCAGCCCCCCTTAGCGATACCCCGGCATACTATAAGCCACATTTTATAAGATCCGATAAAGGAGAAGCAATGTTTCAGCCAGTGAACCTCCTGGAATACACCGGAGTTTCAACGGCTGATACAAAGCTTGGGCTTGTTACACTTTTTCAGAGGTATGGAAGAGTCATCAGCTCGCTGTTTTTTGTGTCGAAAAGGAAATGCGAAGACAATGGATCTCAGATGCTATTGTCGTTTGTTTTTCATGACTTTGTCTTGATTTTGCAATATTTTATTAACCATTTACACAACAAATCGGCCGTATCCACCTGCGTAATTTACACAATGAGCCTTTGGAAGACAATTATTTTTAAAAAAAAGTTCAACAACACCATATCATATAACCCATATCGCATGGCCCTTCAATGGAACCATGATAATGGTTTTGTTGGAACTTTTTGACAAATTTGAAAAAATAATATTTAAAAAAATAAATTTGGGTATCGTGTGCATTGGTTAACCCTTTACCTAACGTAACGGTCAAAACCGGCCAGCGCTATTCTCAAAAATCGCCTATTAATTTTCATTATTTTTTTCATTTTTTGTCTCAAAACCATAGGTTATGACCCCTCGTTGGAACGAGCTCGTCGAGCTCGTTCCAACGAGGGGTCATAACCTATGTTTTTAAGACAAAAAAATGAAAAAAAATAGTTATTCAAGAATTATTTTTGCAAGTGTCGTCTGCTTTTCAGGTTAGGTAAAGGGTTAAGAGGTTAATGAAACCGCACTGGTGTATCTCGAGACAAGATCGCATTCTGTTCGATAAAAAGACCGCTTTTGCGATCACCGTACCCGTATTGAACGTAGACACACTTTAACCATGTTGAACTAGTGCCACCATGCATTCAAATATCAATCACAGTCCTTTTTGGGCGTTTCCTCACAAAATATCATTTTTTCATTGTGTAGAGGCTACACTTCTCTGGTCTGGTAGATATTATAACTCCGCCTATTACTGAAACCAACTTTCTCGTATAGGCACATATGCAAGTCGCCGGTCCGAAGACATTTAGGTACCGAGTAAGCAACTGAATGGCAATAGCCCTCTCCTTCTTTTATTTGCTTTGTATAGGCTGAAACCCAAATGGATAGTTCAATTTGTTAATCATTATATTTCAGAAAACTCTTCCTCAAAGTCTCCCAAGCATCACGGTTAGAATTATCCACGAGAAAAACACAGGGCTGTCATCACCTAAAGATTAACACGAATTTATGGTGAGAGATACTGACATAGATACGGCAACGCTACAGAAGTCTGTACTAAGAGAGATATACTACTCCATCAATACACTTCCGTCTCTAGAAGTGGAAAACACCAGCACGTTTCACTGTGAAAGTAGCACAGCTTATAATTATTACAACAGCAGGTTGATATGGGTTATCATATTCCGTCGATCCGACGAGACCAGATAACGATGGTGTGGTTTGTCATATTTTGTCGAGTTAACAAGACCAGACAAACTAGATGAAACAAAACATCGTATAAGACCAGACCAGCTAGATAAATACGACGTCTTGTTTGATCTGTCTGGTCTGGCCTCGACAACTCGACGGCATTTTATAAATCAGATCAGTTGACTGTTGTAATAATTTGGTTATTTTATCACAGTGGACATTTAGAAATTGAAATACGACACCCGGGATGTAAACAAAGAGAAATTGCGAGTGTTTGTCCACAGTGTTCAATAGAAAGGCAATCGACTTTTTATTTCGCCTTTGTAAAATTGTCACCTCGGGAATCTGCGTAACGACAGTGACGTCACACCAGCCTCGTTCCAGGCTATGGTTTTGGAAAAGTTGAGGCTCTCCCTTTCTGTTAAGCCAGATTTGATGGACATACTACGGCAGAGTCGAGGAGCTATTGGTGGCAGTCATGCAATAAAACCTGTTAACCCATCTCTGCTTCTGCTCCAAGAAGTTCTTGTTCGTTTTCCAGACAACCTAATCGATTTTCTACGTTATGTTTTTACTTTAAGCGCCATAAAAACCTAAAGGTGTTAAACAGCAAAATAATGATACATCCTTCAACATTCGTCTCATCGAGAGAAAGAATTTACTTCCATCGCAGGCATTACTTCCATTGCAAGCAATTTATATTTAAATTACTTGGATTAAAAATAATTCAAAATAAATTAAACGTCAGTTTGGACAAGCAATTATACAGTGAAATTTTATGGACTAATTACCAGAAGAACACACACTGATAACCCTACAGCTAGCACGACAATTAAGATAGCGCCCTTTGGCAAACATTTATCGGAGTTTTTTTCGAAACTTTAAATTACTTCCAAGTAAACATGCTAAAATCTATGAGTAACGTAATTTACGCAGAATGCCATACTCCCGAACCTTGCAGATGCAATGTTGATAGCTTTATCTGGCGGGGATGGGAGATCTTAGACCACAGGTTTCGACAACTCGTTCATATTGTTAGTAATTTTGTGGCAATGAAACAACAAGCCAATGCATGGTGTTCTTCTCTTAAACAGTGTTCACTGTGGCCCGAAATTGTTTGGTGGCAACTGGAAGTTTTGTTCGGTGCCAACACATATTGTTGGTACCAAATTGAAGTTTTAGTGTCAAATGGAATCTGATCGTAAATGAGAACAAATTAACCACGTCTTGTCTCTTGAATGCAACAATGGGCCATCTGCAATGCTAAAGCATTGTAGAGGACGCCTTGTTTCCCTTAAAGTACGATATTTTAATTTAGTGTTACCTGGATCTTTTAAGTATTTTAGTTGCAAAAAACATAAATAATAAAAATAGAGATACAAATGTAAAAGGTTTTTATTAACGTTTACAAAATAACTTCATTGTTGTTATTTACTCGCTGTTTATTCGCCCCAAATAAATTATCTCCCAGAAGGATTATTAAAAAATAAGCAAGATGAAAAAGATTAATTAACAAAGAAATGTTTTGATAAGAATCAGATTAAATGGATAAAATGTAACAAACAAAAAACAATTTATACCTAGTGTTACCTTGAGATTACTGGACAGGCGTGAATTCGGTCTCGCCTGTGTCGTCAGATTGCGATTTTATCGAAAACGACGCATGGAAATAATAAGCCACAAACCATTGAGACTTACCTCAGGTACATTTTGGGTGCCAAATTTGGGAGCCAAATCAGCTGGCCAAATGCTGTATTTTTGCCAAAGGAAATATCCTAGCGCAGTTGGCACCCGACAGAGTGAACACTGCTATTGAAACCTTGCTCTTTATAACTCGAAACGAGAAATGACATTTATTTGCACCATGAATTAACTGCAATGCCCAAGCGTAGATCCCAGGAAACCGGAGGGGAAGCTCAATGATTATGTCGTTTAATCCCATAGGAAGGCTTTCACGTGGGCTGCATAATTTCCACACCGAAATCTAATATAAACTCTATAACATATTTCTAACCTTAAGCAAACGTTAATAACTAACGTGGAGTTTAATACCGAAAAAAGTACAATTTCGAAGTACTGGTCCACCTTTCAGTTCGCCACGCACAGTGTGAAAACAACGATGAAAATTTCATTTTATGACATTTGTTTCTTGCTCAAACACAAGATGGAGATGATGTGCACAACAGATTAAATCAGTGGTGTCAGTGGGGTGGGGTGGGGAAAGTCGGGGCCACCACCCTGAACGGCATTTTATGGAAGCGGAAACTATGTTAAGAAATGTCCATGAAGTCATGAAATCCAGATGCCTATATCAAACAAGCCACCAATGAATATTTAGCAATGTGCGGAGATAGAACCGCTCCTTAGGTTGCCCCCGGGAGGCAAACAATGCTTGTCCGTCACTGGATTCAATTAATCTTTTTAACTGTTTATTAACCCTTTACCCAACGTAGCGCCAAAACCGGTCAGCGCTATTCTCAAAAATCGCCAATTAATTTTCATTATTGGTTTCATTTTTTGTCTCAAAAACATAGGGTATGACCCCGCTTGGAACGAGCTCACCGAGCTCGTTCCAATGAGGGGTCATAACCTATGTTTTTGAGACAAAAAAATGAAAAAATTAGTTATTCAAGAATTTTTTTGGCAAGTGTCGTCTGCTTTTCATGTTAGGTAAAGGGTTAACGCGAATAGCAGATGATACGTGCAAAAATTCTTTAATAACAAAAAAGAAATATTGACAATTTTCTGTTATTTAAATCTGAAATTGAAGTTTGGCACGTTTCGTCAGCTTGTCGTGTAAATCAATAGTTAAATACCGTTCGTCGGTGTTATAATAGTGCTTACAAATTGTTTTTGAACATTTAGGAAAGATGGATTTTGGTTCTACTTGGAACCAAATTTAGCGCGAATTTCTTGGAATGGATATCGTCACATTTCGGTATGGAGAATCTGGTTTTAAATCTTTGGACCAACAGTGACAGTGTTTACTACCCTCGCCTTGGCGAATCAGTCGAGTTTCTTTACAACACATGGAACAACATGTGTCTTCATTAAAACCACTGTAGTGAGAAACAAACGTTGAAAAATTGAGCTGTACCCCAGGTATAATAATGAAAAGTACGAAAACCCTTGCCTCAACGTCGAAGAAATTCATGTTTTAGTCGATCTCAGGTAGGTATACGATTTTACACCTGCCTTGCCCTAATGGTATCACAGTAGAGAATATTTGAATTAGGGTTACCCTCCCACGCCTTGAAAAATTGCACTACGAAATGATACAATCTCCAAAACTAAGCAACCTTGGGAAAATATGTTGTTTCAATAAACATAATATTGTTGTCACAATCAGAAAGAAAGGCTATATATTGCCAAAAAAGGCTGTTTATGCAAGCGAATTCATATCTTCAGCAAGTGTAGCCTCCAGGGGCACACTATAACCATTGGCAAATGCCAAATAACAGCCAATTCTACCCTATTAACACATTTATTTAAACAACGATTTCCCCTAATTGCAGTAGTGACAGAGGTGGATTCCAATCTCCCATCGGTTGGAAAAAAGCGACTATTGTAACCTATTTTAGGGTGATTATCTATACGTTCTGTGTGCGCAGATCAAACCTACCATCTGATTAATTGTTGGAAAGAGAGCCTTTCCAACAATTAATCAGATGACAGAGTTTCAAGTATGTCATAAATTTTATTAAACTTCCTCGCATACAAACATACATAGAGGTTCGCCATATATGGATAAAGTGGGTGTGGCAGTAAAATGGTTAATGCATTATTCTAACGCTGAGCACAGAAATAGAGAGAAACATTACCGCAAGGCAGGTACGAAATTATAATATACTTGGCGGGGATCCACTGAAACATGAATTTTTCCAGTGTTGAGACAAGGGTTTCTTTCACGTCTGCATTTGTGAGTGTGATACCTTGTCTTTAATTAGTAATATATGGAGGGGTATTTTTTATTTAAGCAAATTGCTGGACAAAGGAGGTTGTGTGCAAACTCAAAGAAGAGAACGTGTTAATAGTTCAGACAACATGCAAAAATACTCTATTGACAAGTAACCCGCCAGTTTATAAATTCTCCACGTCAACATATCCGGTGAAGAAAAGTGTCGGAATTTAAATTCACTCTCCGCCATTAATTTCAGTGCTGAAGTATTACGCAATCGAATTAGTACAGTTAACCCGGACAAATCGATTTTCATGCGAGGCATTCATTAGAATTTTAAAATCTGTAATCAAATTTAATTCATTCCTTTTCTGCATTGTTCAGAATGACGGTTTCAGAACAGACACGTCGACATCGATAATCCAATCAGTAATTCACCAGTGGCGCACGTAAAACATCTGTATTCGTTTACGTACACATTCCATCGCTTCGTTTCAGCTGCAATATGTGATCAGCAGGTCGTAACAACTACCGTCCGATATTGCGGCTGTGTGACCTATGTTTACATCACGACGTGAGTTTGCCCGGACGTTCTTATGTGCACATACCTTTGCTTTTCGACGAGCTAATCATACAAAGAGGTTACATTCGTCGTGATTTTTTGTATTGGCTTCGAGTTCAATATTATTCCTCCGCCAAAATCGATCGAGTGCGGTAAAAATGACAGTACGAACGCGTATGCTGTTCTGTATTTATTGCACGCCTACAATTTACTAAAAAATGTTAATCGATTTTAGCGGAGGGATAATACTGAACTCGAAGCCTTCGGCTTTTTGTTCAATATTATCCCTCGCCGAAATCGATCTCGTGCGGTACAAAATGACAGTTCCAACGAGTATGCTGTTCTGTAGTTATTGAACGCCTACAGTTTACTAAAAGATATTAAAAACACAAATTATTACCAAAAATAACCCAAACGTAAAAAAAGAAACAGCTAAATAGTCCGCGCATACGATCCGTATTGTTCAAGGACAATAACGATTATTACTTGCATTGAACATGTGCGCGACCACAAACACCTATACCCCGACATCTTTTGAATCTTAGAAATGGTTGTAACGCGATTTCAAAACACGAGTCAGCTATTTTAAACACACGTCATGTTTTGATAACATGGTGAAATGTTTTAAAATCATTTGTCGAACGGTTTACTGACTATGTTGTTGGGCGGAAGATGACCACGGGCATTTCAGGTGGAACCATTTTGCTACGGTCGAAACACGTACTACAAACCACATCGAAGGGTGACGTACAAAGTTGAGTTTGTTTATAGCGGACTCTCACTCCAATTTATTCAAGATGGTAGACTTCCAAAAAAGAACCATCATTTCAGGAATCCACAATATTGCATTTTAGTGCTGGAGAAAGTTAGCACCCAGGAAAAGAAAATACAAAAAATAGACAATTCAGTTGAACATTTCAAAAGGATATTTCCGGCTGGAGAAATTGGACTACTCAACTACTTGGACTCTGTGTCTCACAGTACTGGATTTTAGTGTATTTATAAAATAATGTTTAATTAATATACGGCACCAATGGGTTAATCTGGGTTTTCTCGCCTATCCCGTTGGTTGTTGGAACACGCAATTGAGTTTAGCGAACAAACTTACTAGATACTGACTACAATCCGTCTCCCTTTGATCTACGTAATTTTCACACAGTTTACCAAAACAATAGCAACCAGGTAAGTGAGACGACCTCATCTGCACGTGCAGGGAATAGACCTAATCTCATCTTAATGACTATTTGACCCTATGATACTAATAGAGATGATGAGATGGATAGAACACACATTACAGCTGCACTAGAGATTTGGTTCGGTCCGAAATTCATTTAAATTATTTTCTTTCTGTGTTGCGAATATGATACATTATTGCCTTCATTAATCTACTAGTGACCTATAATTGATATCATTAATCGATTAATAACTCCTTTGTGATCTATAAACTCAACTTCCCTCTTTACTTATACAAAAGGTAATCTATTTATCATCCTAAAATAGATTCCAGATGTCCGAAGCATAATTGCTTATTGGTAAAACGATTTCAGCCATTCTCGGCGAATTGTAATAATCGTCCGTTAACTTTCAGAGGAAATGTGGAGTTTCAGACCTGTTATTGTTTTTATCAGAATGCGATTGTCCTTTTTAACGGATTAAAACAAACTTCAATCATAAAAGAACGGCATTTCCTATAAAATCCTATGACTTCCCATTCATTGGACCGAATGATTTTATTTGGAAGGCAAACGGCGATATGAGTGCGCAAATACCGTCAGGCTTATTCTCGAGTTTTAAGTTTCGCTCGATGCTCCCTTCCTGATAAGCCATCTTCCACACGTCATAAAGCGTCGCATGTTAAAAAAGCCCCCCACACATCCCTGACTTTTATCGTCAGGAATATCGACTTTCGATAAAGTTATCTGCGTTGAAATTATTAGACGCGTAAAGGTAGGTACAATTAAGAAGCAAGTAATTGTTAAGAAAACACAAGCGACATAAGTAAAATTAAAGCCAAGGTTTCTTGTTTACTTTCAATAAACCAAAACAACAGACAGCTCTCAGAGCTGTCTGTTGTTTTCGTTTATTAAAAGCGACTAAGTCCAGATAATCCGTCATTAAAATATCTATCAATATCACACTCACCAACACTATTTGTCCATATTGGTTCCTTCATTCACATTCTGTGTTTTTATAGTAGTTTGCGAGTTATTGTCTTATTTCCAGGAAAATTTCTTTAGCAAATCTCACCCCTAAACATTTATATTAGTAAAGGATAGTTTCTGTATTATATGTCACGATGCGCATACTGTTGATTTAATGAACAGAAAAAAGTTACAGTACGCGAAAAGAAGGTGAAAATGCTGTTTTAATTTTTTAAAGTAGGGAATAATAGTCCAAAGTTGAGACTGATTGGATAAAAATTGTAAAAAGCCAACTTCTGTATTTTTATACTACTCAAAAGAAAAATGTCTGAAGTTTATGAAACGAAGAGCATCGATTATGTAAATTCGAACAGATTCCCAAATTGCAATTTGTCTATGAAATCCCGACCCCCAAGTGTTAAATTTACTGGCAGCTTTAGAAAATAAAGGGGAGCTAACGTTCCTTTAAATAAATGACGAAAATTGTCACCAATGAGAACAAGAACGACAAAATGAAGAAAAAAGAAAACGACCAAGAACAGGGAAAGCAACAACAACCGAAAGTTGGCACTCTTTAGGCTGAACAGTTCGTTTTGTACAACGATGCCAGTCCGATTGTGTGAGTTCATTAAACACCCGGACGGAAAAACTCGATAATGACCGAAGACCAGTTTTGATGTTTTCGCTTTTCCTTTTCTTGTCCTCCACCACGCCCTGAGAAGAAAGTTGAAAGAACTGATATTAAAACACTCTCAAATAATTTCTATCAATTGTTTTTCTTTCCTTTCTTTCCTTAAATGTAGCTTAAGGCTGATCAATGGAGCAATCTCGTGCAGCTTTTTTCCACGGGATGCTGTAAGATTTTATTGAAAACAAAGAAAACCATTTTCTTGCAACTAAAATTGGTTATTCTGTAAATAATGGCGATACCGCATTTGCATAACAACAACAATAGCATTTAAGATGTCAGTGAATACCAGTCACGGAAGTAATGTAATATAACGGTCGATCAGGTTATAGATTTATTGTTCTTACTCTGAATGAAAGAATTTTATCATCCATGGGCACCCCCTTTTTCAGCCGCATAACAAATAATAGTGATGCCTAATTCGATCATTATCTCCAGTACGCCACATCTCGAGCAAAATTAGGAAATGTTACTATCATACCCTGTTCCACAAAGCTCTGCGGAACACGATGCGATGGTTTCCTTATCAGGAATTCCTGACGTAAAATGCTTAGGTGACAAATGTCGTCATTGGAGGAGATTCACAGGAAAGTTAGCTCCCCTTAATTTTCTACAGTTGTCAGTAAATTTAATACTAAGAACATGGGAATTTCATATAAAAATTGAAATTTGTCTCATCGATGTGCGCATCATTTCACACACAACATCCTGGCATTTTCCTGTAAAGTAGTATTAAAATACAGAAGCTGGCTTTTTACATTTTTGTACATTCAGCTTGAACGTTTGCCTATTTATTTTCTGTTTAACCCTTTACCCAACGCAGACGATATCAAAATTTATTATTTTAAATATCATTTTTTTAATTTAAAAAAAAAATTCAACAAAACCATATCATGTGACCCCCTCATTGGAACGAGCTCAATGAGCTCGTTCCAATGAGGAGTCACATGATATGGTTTTGTTGAAATATTTTGAAAAATGTAATTTTTTTCAACTGCTCAATTTGCATATTAAACGGGCGGATGCGGGCGATTCGTTAGGTAAAGTGTTAAATCCATTTAGAAATAAGAAAACTGCGCTTCCACCATCTTTTGATGTTCTGTAAATATTCTTGTTTATTATATAAACAGTGTGCGCATCGTGACATATAATACAGAGACTATCCTATCCATTAATATAAAAGTTTAAGAGGTAGGATTTGCTAATTTTTTTCCTGTTAAGAATAGAACCCTGCAAATTACTCTAAAAACACCTTCACTAAACAAAAAGCCAAAGTGGACTGTTACTTTGTTCCTTCTAATTAGATTGCCATAAAAAGCCAAATTTCCTTTTGTACCTTTTCATAAACGAAAACAACAGCCAGCTCCGAAAGCTGACTGTTGTTTTCGTTCATTAAAAGTAAGAAAACGAAACTTCGCTTTTTTTTCTACTGACGTCATAGGTATTTTTTCAACACTTACATGCTTCTTAAGTGGACATTCCTCGCCCATCTAATAATTCCAGGGGAGCAAAGTAGATTTTCAAGACGAGATAAATCAGGGATGAGAGGCGAAATGAGTGTATGGGACACGAACAGCAGAGAGTACAAGCACAGCGTAAGTTGATATTCTTCTCGATGGCGGGTGTCTGGGGGCCTACGCGAGAAACGTTTAGCACACGGACCTTACAACATGGAGTTTTTGTGTGTTACACCGGTAACTACTATGCATTTGTTACACCAGTAACTATGCATATTGGACATGCCATGTAATTTTATCATACAGTTCGGTAATTGTAAATGATTGTAGTTTCTGACATCCGAATCTGACAAACTCTGAAGAGAGCACTCCCAACCCCATGTTCTACCCTGACTGAAGGCAAGCGAACTCTCGAGCTTTCCTTCTACCCGTGTCCCAGCATCCCTGTTTTTCATGTTTGCCGCGATATGTGGAGTATTGGAGATGAAATATCGAATTTGACATAACCATGTAAAATATTAATTGGAAATTGAAACTTTCCTGCTTAAATAACAAGAGCGACCAGCCAAAGAAGCTTGGATAAAAATTATTATCTAAAGTTAGCGACCTGCTGTCGGGTCAAGAAGGGCTACAGCATCTCGTGAAGAACAGAAATCGAGATTCCCAGAAAGCGAGAGCCTGTCTAGCGGATGTGGTTCATACACCATTTGAGTCAAGCTTCCTTTTGATGTTGTTCAAGAAAAAGTGAGTGTACACCTGTTAACTATGAATTTACCAATGACACTTTTAAAAAGAAAATTCCGAGCAGTTTCTCTTCGGGGCAAACTGTCTTTCACCTATTACAGTATTGTGATTATCACTGATTACAAAAGCGGACAGAAATGTTCGACCGAATCGCGACTGGATTCTTACCTGTTGAAAACGAAATGCGAAAACACTGACTATAAGATGCCATTTTCGTTTTTTTCTCTTAATTTAAGTCTTGATTTCGAAGTATTAGGTTCGGGAAATCTCGACCCGTTTATGTTGGTGTGTCGCGGTCGGATCGTACTGTACCCAACGCAACAATCATTACCTAAAACTCGACAAAGTAAAAAGAATGTCCGACATCCCAAAAACCTGTTCGACATTATCACTTTGAGTGTAATGCTTCGGTCGTGGCCTTACTATTTTCATTGTATGTCACAATCAAGGCAAAAAACTGGAAGTAACAAAACAAATGGCAACAAATGTGTACTTTGAGCACTTGCCAAGAAGTTTGACATTTGTTGGCCGCAATGTATACATTTACTAACGCAGTGAGTGAATGCACCAGGAGAACAACACCCGAAATTCATTTTTATCCTCTGCATCTATTCCACAGTCCCTCGGCGCAGGTCGCGATCCAGTCGTAATGCTCTGTCCGCTTTTGTGATCACAGTCGTGTATCACTTTTATTATGAAAGCAGGTACATGGTTGTTGCAGAGGCGGCGGAAGCTCGATAAAAGTGGAGGGGCACAAACTTTCAATGCTACCATGGTTTGGCCCAGTGGGAGAAAGCAACAATCGTATATCGGAAAATGTACGCTGACACACAATAGTCTTTCGTTTAGATGAGCATGCCGCGGTGTGGTCACTATCCTGTCCCTATCTTCTATTTCAATCACCTTCCAACCCGAAGGCTAGCCTTCGGGTTGGATGATGATTGAAGTAGAAGAAACGGACCGAAGCGACTGAAGGTGGTATTCTTTGGCCAGATGTTGTTTGGAATTGCAAATAATATATTACATGAATGCCTGTATATTGACACGTTAGCTTGCGCCCATTGTAACTCATTGCGTAACCAAGCAAAACATCTGTGGAGAAAGGTGAAGAGGCACGTGTCCCCTGTGCGCCCCTCCCATCCCCTCTACTTGGTCCCCCGGCTCTGCTTGGTTGACAGATCACAAAAAGATTTACAGAAAAATAAAAAAATAGTTGGTCATTTCTTGTTGATATGTAACGTAGGTTTTCCGCTCAACCCAGGGGATGTCTTTCTGGTTTGATTGCCGCGATCGTATAACATTGTTTTGATAGATCACTCATAATTGACAGAAAATTGAACTACACGCCCCATCTCATGTCTGTTAATATCACAAACACACCACGACTGTTCACGTATGACAGAAGAAGAAGATTTGCTTGTCTAGATTCTGTAAAGGTTTCTATCACATTTTGACATGATTTTAGAATGCGCCCATTTTTAAATTTTTGTTGGACCATAACCATCAATAAAATTCTAAATATTGCTTGTTTTATCTCAGATACGCTGAGAACATCAGCAAAACACAGTTTATACGAACAAGAAACAGCTAATGCGAGACCAATTACTCAATTGAAAAATGTCAATACAATTTTCATACAGCTGTCAGATTCACCAACTCAAGAAATAAATAAAGAAAAAAAACTCTTTTAAGAGCAATTTATTCTTCTTTCCAATTTGTTGTAATGAAGGTATTACATGCACAATGCCTATATTATAAGTTTAAAGTACATTCCAATTATTGTATGTGGTCGTGTAATCTGTGGTCTATAAGTAACAACCATCTGCATACTCCAAAATATAGTTGTTGGACAGCTGTAAAGGACTCTTTCCTTTTTTCTTTATTTATATTTATTATACGCCAAACGATAGATTATCGAAGAAATTGAGGAAAGATAGAAATCGTACCCCCCACTGTGAAGATATAGAAATTTTTCACTTTCACGGTATCAAACAAAATGGCGGCTTTCAAAGCATCACTTCAAGGTGAATACGAGTCAAATTATCACTGGAAATGATCAATGTGTTCTAAAAACGTATAATGAAAAGTAAATCTAGTGTTTTTGAGTGGATACCGATCATTTCCAGCAAGAATTCAACATGTATTCACCCTGAATTGATGAATGAAACCCGCTAGTACAAACATGCCCTGAAAGTCCGTACCAAAAAGGACGTACCAAACCAAAAACTAATATTACGGACTTTCAGGCCATGTTTGGACTAGAAACCCACCAGCTGAATCAGATTGCAAAACACTATCTGTTCCCAGTATCAATCAAATCACTTCCGCGTTTCAATGATTCAATGCGCTGTTTACTTTCATGCATCAATTCAGGGTTGAAACGAGTGGAATTATCAGATTCTTATAAAAAGCGTATAATAAACAGAAAATCTAGTGTTTTTGAGTGGATACCAAAAATGATCTCACTTGTGATCGAAACAAATGGTTACATTTTGTCTCGGTCAGTCGTGAGATAATTTTCGGTATCCACTCAAAAACACTAGATATCGTCTATTTATTTTTTATTGAGATTTAACGACACCTTCGACAACAGTCAGGATCGCCTTCTGTCAAACAGTTTTACGGGTGGAGGAAGCCGGAGTATACAGAGAGAAGGCAAGCAACTGTTAAATGCCCCAACGTACAAACTCCGCACAAGCAGGGTTAGAACTAGTCGAAAGCAAGTGCATCACCGACATGCGGTACGCCTTAGCACATCCTCCCACGTAGGCAATCTGGATTAAGTGCCTTGCCCATGGACACAACGCAGTTATCTCTGGCGGGGATCGAACCGATGGCCCTTCGGTTTGAAGTCCAATGCCGTAACTAATAAGCCACCACGCCACCTTTACTGTTAAATAGAGGATCTTTACTGAGGTGTGACCTCATCACAACATCACCAAAACTTGATAAATGTTAAGTTCTCCCGAAAACGGTATAAGATAATCTCGGGCCAAAACGCAACAGTTTGTCCTATTCTGATACTAGTTCCTGTTATAGAGTCTTGGAAAGTTCTTAAAGAGAGCTTTCCAAGAATCAGTGTGAGAACTGGTGTCATTAATGAGGACAAATATAGTAGAAAGACTTTTCTAGTGACCATCAACAACATTTAAGATTGGCGATGTGCATAAAGTGTATTCAATACTATATATATCAAGGAGTAACATGGTCGGGTATGATTTCCAACTTCAGAGCTAACCCAATGATATATAGAGGATCTCAAACGAGTGATGTTTGGATATAAGATTTTTTGAAACGAGTTTGATGAATTTGATTCACAACGAGCCTTTAGGCGAGTTGTGAATCGAATTCATCAAACGAGTTTCAAAAAATCTTATATCCAAACATCACGAGTTAAAGATTCTGTATATCACTTGAATTTTCGAATGTTTTTTTACACTACAGTCCCATTGTCTAACCCCCCCCCCCCCCCACCCCCCCCCCCCACACACACATAATGAATATGCTGTCAGTGAAGTGACGTGGAAGATACCACCAGTGTTCAAAGGGCGGTTGTTTTGAAAAGTAAAATGAATCTTTCTTCGGGTCGCTCTGACTTTTAATTTGCACATACCTGTTCCCAGGACGTCCTATGAAGAAACTTTGAAACAGTGGAAGATCCCCCTTTCCCCAGTCAACCGTGTTCTGAAGGTTTCTCAATGACCAAATCACAAATCAAATAAGAAAGAACACCCATAATCGCTTGAAATGACGCAACGCACCAATTAATTAATGTCAGAATTATTTTACTTTTTTCGAGGACCACTTTATCTCGGTACATTTGGACGCAGTATTTAGCCACCAATGCTGTTAAGATCATATACTATAACATACCTCGCCAATCATGTTCTCGTCTACTAGTAAACTCAGTTAATTGAGTTTGATGAGTCTAATCTTGCCTTGCAATTATATTAATATTTCATTCGACGTGAAACGTCTAATAGCAAATAAAATTCAGACACAATTCCGTCAAGTTTACCAATATTTGATGAAGAATTAATCTCCAAAGATCTATAACGTTCGGAGAGAAAGAATTATGTTTTCTGTGCTGCTTTGCGTAAGGCTTGTTGCATGGAATGTAGACTGAAGTCGATAATTTTATAATTAGATCGTCCCGAGCTAATCTAAAACTACCTTGCATATTTTGTAGACGAGAGTACTAAAAGGTTTCACTAAATAAGTAACAAAGTACCCTCTATTGGCACCCTTTACTTAACCCTTTACCTAACATGAAAAGCAGACGACACTTGCAAAAATAATTCTTGAATAACTAATTTTTTTCATTTTTTGTCTCAAAAACATAGGTTATGACCCCTCGTTGGAACGAGCTCGACGAGCTCGTTCCAACGAGGGGTCAACCTATGTTTTTGAGACAAAAAATTAAAAAAATAATGAAAATTAATTGGCGATTCTTGAGAATAGCGCTGGCCGGTTTTGGCCGTTACGTTGGGTAAAGGGTTAAAACTTGTGGTTAATAAAATTTTCAGCAGACAATTATCGATGCAACGTGGCGCCGCATGCAATTCTGGCAAGCGGTGATGTTGTGCATCGCTTTTCTCTGTCCGAAAGTTTATTATTTCGCCTCACCTCCTGAGGGGAGGAGGAGGGGGGGGGGGGGGGTCTACAGTAAGATATGATGATTTTTAACTTTCGACATGATAGGGCAACCACCCACCCTTTCCTCATTTTCTCCGCATTTTTGATAGTTTTTTCAGACAATATCTGACCCACATCCCCTTTGAGGGATAGCCACAGTCCTACTCGGTATTCACTATACTTTAACCCTTTACCCAACGAATCGCCTGCATCCGCCCGCGTAATATGCAAATTAAGCAGTTGAAAAGATATTATTTTTCAAAAAAATTCAACAAAATCATATCATGCGACCCCTCGTTGGAACGAGCTCGAGTCACATGATATGGATTTGTTGAAATGTTTTGACAAATTTGAAAACAGTATATTTAAAATAATAAATTTTGATATCGTCTGCGTTGGGTAAAGGGTTAAAAAATGTTGATAGGGATGGTCTCTATATCTATATCATTTTCTCCAGTATTATTTGTCCACAGTCTTCACAGCAAGTTGATCAACGTGTTGTATTGAAACACGTCTGCAAAATATGAAGAGTTGTCTGCAATTTTGTGGTCTATATACACATATCCTCACAGTATTGGGGATTTACAGTTTGGATCAAGAGGCAAGGTAAATCAAATGATGACAGTTGATCAGATGTTGAATAACGATTTTATTTTAACAAATCCCAACGTCCAGAACTGAACACAGAGTTCTCTGCTTGTATCATCCAGATTAAACAAACATGGACTTTGAGATTCCAAATACACTATTAATCAGGTTGCCCAGGTAGTCTACCACTAAATATTTTTTGACAGTATGCTACTTAAACAATTAGCACATGTAATTATAAAAATTCATTAATCCTTCTATTCTCTAGTATTATGGGGTTGAATGACTTCTATTTTATTTAGTGTGTTTTGTTGAGAAAACCTTTTAATTCTTTAATGCTTTTTTCAGCTTGAACTTACATACACAGAACGACACACACTTGTGAATGGGTTAATCGATATGGCACGAGTGTCAGCACGGAAGGATAGAACGAGAGGCCGAAGGCCTCGAGTTTTATCCTTCCGCGATGGCACAAGTGCCATATCGATTAATCCATTCACACGCGTGTGTCATTCTGTGTTTATTACACGCCCTCATGTCTGTAAAAGCAATTATCAGGAGGACACTCAGCAATTCATTTGACAACTCGTCTCCTGAGTTCCAATGTGTTCTATGTGCCAGTTGGCACATAGAACAAATTGGCACTCAGGGGACGAACTATCAGCAAAAAGTAATCATTTTATCGCCAACGAAATTTCCAAGGGGAACTTTTATTACTATTTTGAGATACCGCTGGCGATTCAAATTGTAATTGCGGTGCACGATTTGTAGAAAATTTCAGTGAAATTTTCGCTTCTACTTAAAAATAGTCCGTGAACTATTTCTGTTCCGCACTTTTGTGTGGACCAGATTTTCATTTTCCGCATGGTTTAGTCTTGCTGTACATGGGAATTTCAAAGAACAGGCGTGTAATAAAATTTATAGGGTGATTGTTCTTAAACTTTTATTATTCGTTTTAAAAAATGATGGTGGAAACCAGTGGAATGACAGGAAAAATTCGAAGAACAAATCTATTATCAGTTTACAACCAATAACTTTCAATAGTTTTGATTACACAGCCACTGACCTATCGTTAGTTCATGCCAGTGCACGGCCATGCTTCAAATCGGGAGTGTTAGTAGAGAATAACCAGTCTGGAAGTGCACTGATATAGATATGTTCCCTTGGAGTGTCTTGCTAATAAGTCTCTTCTGTTTTCATCCTGCGGTTCTATTGGAGATATATATGAGATGCCGCTACTACTAGCTTTGATGAGTGAAAAGCTAAAAAAGTTCCAATTCATTTATATGGATGCACTTGTTCTAAAAACCTATATAATCATTAAACGAATGAAAAATAAATTTAGACTATGGAATAATTGATTTCTGGCCACTCCGAACACCCACCCACCCCATCATAAGTTCCTGGAAAAAATTGAGACCTCACCACTGTCACCTCCAGAAAAAACTTATCTGCATATTTGAGAGAGCTTCAAAAAAGATGCGTATATCGTCCAGATTTAGTGATTTGTAGGAAAAACGCATCGAAACTAAATATGTGTGCATAGCTAATTACAATAGAACATACAACTATTATGGAAGTGGATTCAGCATCAAGCTGAAAGCTAAAACTCGGCTGTCTCCAGTTAGATATTTTGACGAGCAAAATAACCTATGCGCCCTATCATTATTAAAAACGCTGTTACATTGACACATTCGGAACCCAGCACGGTTGCTTATGCATTTATATATAGTAGACACTTTATCTGTCATGAGTGTAATAGTTGAATAACTCACACGTTATGGTGGCGCATGTTGTACCAATTTTACAATTTGGCTATGGTTAAAGTGGTTAGACGGCAGAAGAAAATGTGACAGAAAAAGAACTACATATGAAATTAAGAGGTGTGCTTTGCGGAGCGCTCCAAACAGGGGTATTGCCTGGAAGACTCTAACTACATACCAGGCAGTCAAGCTTTATTTGGATGGTAGCACCCCGAGAAAGCTATGCAAGTCAAGAAGCAAGGACGCTGGGAGGAAGTTGTACAGGATATGACGCATGTAAGTACTTCACGATGGGATGAGGAGTAGGGCAGACAACATAAAGTGACCTGCTGAGAGGAGAGAATTCTTGGGTCCCTGACGGGTGTCGCTAATAGCAGAGACCTAGAAATGAAGGGCTGATGGCGACAGCGGATAGATAAACTCTAAGGTGATAATATTTATTTATGTTTTGGGGTTTAGCGACACTTTCGATAGGCAGTGTTACCTCGTGTTGGACAGTTTTACGGGTGGGGGAAGCCGGAGTACCCAGAGAGAACCACCGAGCAACGGCGAGCAACTGCCAGACTCCCCAACATACTAACTCCACATAGCGCCACTGTGCCCCCACGTGGGCAATCGGGATAAAGTGCCAAAGCCGATAATAACAAGACAAATAAAGCAGGCGAGTCGATTCATCCGCCTAGCCTCGCGAACCTCCCCTGCAAAAACTATTTGTCTTAGCTCTCTACCTGACAACAAGATGAACTGATGGATCGTGTCAAAAGTTAATTGATTTTGAGACTGTGAAAAGAGTTTTTTCCGTATATGAGAGTGTCGACATTAAATTTAAAACTTAGAGTACCAACTGTTGAGTTCCTGACATCATTCAAAAGCGGGCAGGTTAACAGAAAGTGTTCGTATGTTTTATGTTCGCCACATCAATAGGAAGAAGAGTCAGAAAGGTGATTTTTATACAAGATATCATTTAGGTTGATGCATTCTAAACGGATTCTACATCGGATGATTTTATGGGTCATATAGAATTTGGGAATAGTTCCAAATTTTGTCTTTGTTAAGATAGGATTTGAAATGTACGAGATTTGGATTTTCTCTCACGTCATTCGGTATTGCGTTGCAGAGTTCAGGTGTCGATGGGAGAATGGTAACTGGTGATGACTCGTTCGACACGGTATAGTATTCAGATGAGACATATTCCGACAAGGCTACGTGGGGGCACAGTGGCGCTGTGCGATAAGTCGTACTGCACGTTGATGGTGACCTGTCATCAACCAATGCTAACCATGCTTGTGTGGAGTTGGTGCGTTCGGGTGTCAGTTTCTCGCCGTTGCTCGGTAGTTGCCTCCGAGTACTCCGACTTCCTCCACTCGTGAAACTGTCTGACACGAGATGACCCTGGCTGTCGAAAATGTCGTTAAACTCCAATAGATAAATAAATAGATTCCGACAAAGCTATCTGCAGCACTAACAGAGATCCAGACAAGACGCCTACTTGGGCGTAAAGAAGTTTTTATTCAAGTGGGGATAATTTCGTCTCGATTTGAATCTTAGATATCAATTCGGACTTTCTTGTAAAATCATATACTTTTCTACTAGACGAGATTTAATACTTATAGGTCTATCACACATCAAGCCGTCATACAAACAGAACTCTGTAGTACCGGATTCGGGCTGTTTGGGCCCATCACGGCCAATTGGGAGTGCGGTATGTGCTAATTCAAGAAGAAGTTGGGAACTCGTGGGTCATAATTACTATATGTTTCATAAAAAAACATCCCAAAGAACACCAAATTCCACTATAAAGCCGACGGAATAATAATCCATTTTCATCATCAAGGTATGCCTTCGAAGAAGGCATGACTTGACGATGTTGCTGGATTATTTTAAACTGGATTTATTTTACCTATCGAAAATGTATTAAAATAATTTCTAAGGGTAATTTATCTGTTGCATAGCGACGGTAACATGTCAAATAATCTTCGAAGAAGGCATATCTTGATGGTGTAGTTGGAATATTTCATTAATCGCAACTTGGGCCATCAGGGTCATGATAAATAAAATCAGATTTACCCACCTAGCAATCGTGACGCCTTGTTTTCAGCAGCACAAACGCATCGAAACTAAAAACATTATGATAGAACATTTTCGTGAAAACGCCTTTTCTTCATGAAATAGTAACGTCAATTTCTGCACCCGCATGTGCCAATCACAAGAAGTTTTTATGAAAGTGTCAATGACATTGTAGCTTAACTTGACTGTGTGTTGTGTTTGATGAAAAGGATAATGTTCAATGTTTATGAAAGGATTATGAAATAAGACAAAAATTTGATAATTGGTAATATGTTAATTTCTGTTCCCTGTATGCTGTGTTTTCATTAAAAATAATTAGAGGTGTAGACTGTACTAAACAACTGAGGGGGTGGGTTAATGTGGCACTCACACTTAACGTATGTCAACCAAAGTTACCAAGTTACAGAGAAATTATTCCAAAACGAGTCATCTTATCATGTTACAATGAAATCCCTTCATACATACGGCCTGTAGACTGTGCTAAAGGTTTTCTTGCTTCGGGCCTCTGCGGCCATCACGGTTGACTGATCGCAACCAATAGGGGATGTTTTCATCTAGACATTATACTGAGTCATCCTACCAAGTTAAATGAAATCCTTTCATAAATGCGACATGTAGTCTGTGCTAAAAGTTTTCGGGTTTTGGGCTCCGACAGCCATCATGGATGCACGATTGCGACCAAAAGGAGATGTTCTCATCTAGGCATTATCTAGAGTCATCCTACCAAGTTACGATGAAATCTCTTCATAAATACGACCTGTAGACTGTGCTAACGTTTTGCGGGCTTCGGGCCCTTGTAGCAGGCACATTTAACCGATCTCGACCAAAAGGGGCCGTTCTCATCTAGCCATTACATGGAGTTATCCTACCAAGTTACAATGAAATCCCTCTATAAATACAACCTGTAGACTGGGATAAAGTTTTTCGGGTTTTGTGCTCGGGCAGCCGTCAGGGTTGACAGATCGCGACCAAATGGGGAAATTCTCATTTCGACATGATACGGAGTCATCCTAACGAGTTACAATAAAATCCCTCCATATTAAAGACGACCTGTAGATTGTGCTAAAGGTGTTTGGGTTTCGGGCTTGGACAGCCGTTACGGTAGACAGATCATAACCAAAAGAGGACGTTCTCATCTAGACATTATACAGAGTCATCCTACCAAGTCACTATGAAATCCCTTCATAAATACGACCTGTAGACCGTGCTAAAGGTGTCTGGGGTTTGGGCTCGGGCAGCCATCAAATTTCGTGACGATCGGTCAAGAACTACGGGGTGTAGCTTTGCTCAAGGAAAATGTGATCAGATTCACAGACTAACAGACTTCCGCACGCGTGATGGCAATAGCTTATCTTGACTTTGTCAATTTAAGCTAAAGACGATATTTGATTACACCGTCTGATCCATTCCCTGGTGTCCAAATTAACAAATATCGAAAGAGCTTTTGTCAACTTATCAACACATTCCGAACACTTAACAGAACGGATTATTTTACATGTTACCACCGCTATTCAATGGATAAATTACCCTTGAAAATTATTTTTAATATATTTCCGAGGGTTAAAATATAAAAAGTTTTTTTTCAGAAGGAACTCCTTCGACTCATTAATTCCTCTTTTACTAAATGACATCGTCCATATCTAAAGCGCCCTGTTTTTAAAGAGACAATGTTTAAAATTAATTAATATCGTTAACCTGCAACCATACGGCTACATGTTAAAGATATTAATCTGACTACTGTGTTTGACAAATCAACAGCCATCTGGTGTAGTGACGAAAAACCACATATCAGTCTCGAGGTTTTACTTCTATGTCGCCACCTGGCTGCTCGCATATAAATTTAAGCTTAGACGTTGTATACAAGTACATATCATATTTCTATGAAAAAAAAACAAGACTCCAAAAATCAGGTGAGTTGGCCCAAAGTGTGACGAAATTTCAAAATAAATGTCCGTATATATATTAGTCAAAAAAGAAAGTATAATAAACAACTACGAGGAGCATTCTTTTTAGTATTATCGACTTTAACCCTTTACCTAACATGAAAAGCAGACGACACTTGCAAAAAAAATTCCTGAATAACTATTTTTTTTCATTTTTTGTCTCCAAAACATAGGTTATGACCCCTCATTGGAACGAGCTCAACGAGCTCGTTCCAATGAGGGGCCATAACCTATGTTTTGGAGACAAAAAATGAAAAAAATAATTGAAATTAATAGGCGATTTTTGAGAATAGCGCTGGCCGGTTTTGGCCGTTACGTTGGGTAAAGGGTTAATCCCAAATAAATTATTATAAATTCATATTTCGAGTCTAGCTGAATGAATTTGCATAATTTCATGTTCTTACTGTTGCCAGAGTCACGTCAGGACGTCGCAATTCAGACATGGGGTGAAATGAAAAGTTCACATATGCAGTCAATAGCGTGTATGTCCACCGGTTGCCTCTTGGATGGCAAGTCATTGACGACGCATGGACCTGATAAGTCTCTGGATGTCACCCTGTGGTACTGCGTTCCTCTCCTGCCTTAGAACATTACGTAAATCGTCTAACGTCTGAATATCATGAAGTCGTACCCGACGGCCCAATTGATCCCAAAGATGCTCGATTGGCGACAAATCTGGCGAAAGTGGGGGCCAGGGAAGCAGTTCGATGCTCCGATCCTCAAGAAAGTCACGACAGATACGCGCCACGTGACGTCGGGCATTGTCTTGTCGGAATAACTGCAATCCGAAGTTAGCGTTGAAGAACAGGACACCAACAGCGTTAAGAATTTCGTCCCTATATCGCTGTCCATTCAGATTACCGTCAATGAAAATCAGCTGCGTTCGATGGTGCAAGGAAATTCCTGCCCAAACCATTACACAACCCCCGCCGAAACGGTCGCATTCCCGCAAGCAAGCATCAGAAAACAGTTCTCCTCGTCGGCGATACACTCTTGCCCTATCATCAGCGCGCTGCAGACAAAATCGTGATTCATCACTAAAAAGATATGTGCTCCAACGCTGCTGAGTCCAGCGAACACGCTGACGTACCCATTCCATTCTGACGGTACGAAGACGCTGGGTAAGGATTGGTCCGTTGTGTGGACGCATACGTCCGATGCCGTGTTCAGCGAGTCTGATGCGGACAGTTTTTATGCACTGATTCTATTACTAGTTCTCGATCCCGCAAGTGAGACGTCCTGGTGTGTCGGTCCTGTGCAGGGGTCGTAACTATTGGTCGACCTGAACGCAGTCAGTCTGCAGTAGATCCAGTGGTTCTATACCTTCCAATGAGACGATAAATAGTGACCACAGTGACTCCGGACTCAGCAGCGAACACTCGACTGGAGGTATCCCAGCCTCATGCATACCAATGGCACACATTTTCGGTTAACCTTGGCATTTTTTAAAATGTCGGGAGGCAAAAACTGGCGTCTTTTCCTAATAACCCAGGCTCTCTAGCACAACATAACACAAAGAAAATCGTCGGTCACCCATTCAATTTGATATTCTCAGGTAGTACGTGCTATTTTGAAATCCGCAGCAAAATTATATACGGTTGGGTGGACAACAACAACATGTTATTAAACTCTTTGCACGACTTCTTGTCCACAAACATGCAACATTGGAAGTATTATATTTCATCTTTTATGCTATGTTTTCACATTTGTTTCTATTATACTTTCTTTTTAAACTCGGCATATACAAAAAGTCTACACTGCAGGTAAACCAACCCAGGGCTGTAGGATCAAATTATTGCTGACATTCCTTAACAATTTCTGGGGCATTGTAACACCAAGTCATAAAATGCTACTATTTTCTTGATGCCAGAAATTATACATAACCATTCGAAAGGATTAATGAAGGAAAATAAATGACTCGAGGTATCTAAAGTTTGAGGGATGGTATTTGGAACAGTTATGTAATTTTTGATGGCGTGGGTGGCATGAACTGGAGTGTAGAACTGACTCGACAATCACTGAAATAGCGAATGACAGGGTCGTTATGTTCATGTACGAAATGGCTACAAATTTAGATCAGAAAAAACCTTACGAATGACTAGACTTTATGATTCTGGAGAATCATGGCTTTTCCCGATGAGATTCCATGATTCTTCATGACCCCACAGTGTCTGATGAATTGTTTTTAACTGTCTCACTGAAGTCCCTTCATTGATGTTATGAGAAAGGTGAAGATAGTAATCTCAAATGACAGAGTTTGATAAAAAATTGTTTAGGTAAAAACCATCATTAACGGTGGAGTGGGTTAATGTCAATATCGTCGTCCAACAAGTCAATGACCGACAAAAGGAGTTATGTTTCTTTGACACATACTCACTGAGTGCTGTGTCAATTTAAAAATGGTTCATTTTATCTCAAATGTTTCCCAAATATTGATGTCTGGCAGCTTGTAGAGGGTTGTTAACAAGTGCTAACAGGAATATTTATTCATGCAACTTGTAATGTCACTCCAAGAACTGTGAATGGCTATTTTTTTCTTTAAAATCTACAAGATGTTTTCAGAGAAATCCAGGGAGAACATGAATTTTAAGCTTTTGATGGGTATCATTGTTTATCCAGCCCAAAACGGGTTAAGTGTTGTTTATTGAATACTCTTATTACTTCCAAAAATAATTCTCAGTGAATTCTACTTCCACTTATTTTGATCTCTCCTCCCAACTTTGGGTGCTGTGGGTACGCAAACACAGCCCATTTTATCAACATTTTGATGTTTGAGAACCTGCACAGGGTTAACAAATGCTTACAGGAATATTTGTACATGCAACTTGTAATGTCACACTAAGATCTGAGAATGGCCATTTTTTCTTGAAAATCTACTGAATGGTTTTAAAAGAAATCCTCAGATAACACAAATTTTTAACCTTTAGAGGGGTATCTCTCTGTAACCAGCTCTAAAGGGTTAATGCCTGGTTTTGTTAATACCTTCAATGGTACAAAAAAGTTCAACTGTGAATTCCATTTCCAATGAAGAGGGTTATGTTTATCTTGTAGGTACACATTTGGTGTTATGGTTGCCCAAGCACAGCCCATTTTCTCGAAATGTCTATGCCTAGCAGCCTCTGGGGGGTTAACAAATGTTTACCGAAACATTTTGTTTATGCTTGTAATGTCACTCGAAGACCTGCGAATGGTCAATTGTTCTTGAATTTTTTTTTGAGAAATCCACAGAAAACTGGAATTTTAAGCTTTTAAGGGGTATATCTCCTTAACCAGTCAAAAATGTGTTAAGACCTCGATTTGTGAATACATTTACTACTTACAAAAATGTTTCCCTGTCAGTTTTGCGTCCGGTAAAAGAAGTTACGTTTCTCTGTTGCATTCCCTTTTGATGTTGTTGTTGTTCAAAAACAGACTATTTTTTTCAAAATTTTAACATTTAGCAGCCCATGGAGGGTTAACAAATGCTTACCGGAATAATTTATCCAATCAGCTGGTAATGTGACACTATGACCTATCAATGGCCATTTTCTCTTGAAAACGCTACCAGATGTTTGTAAAGAAATCCAGGGAAAACATAAATTTTGAAGCCTTTGATGGGTATCACTATTAACAACCACAAAAGGGGTTAACGATTGGTTTTTTGAATACCCTTATTACTTACAAAAATGGTCCTCGGTGAATTCCACTTCCAACAAAGGAGATTATGTGTATTTCTCAGGTACACGTTGGTTGCTGTGCGTGTCTGAAAACAGCCCATTTCAACAAAATTACGATGCTTGGCAGTCTGTAGAGGGTTAATAAACGCCCACCGGAATATTTTGTCCATGCAACTTACAATGTCACACAAAGACCTGCGAGTAGTCAATTTTTCTTGAGAACCTACAGGATGCACTTAGAGAAATCCGCAGAAAACGGGAATTTTAAGATTTTAAGGGGTCTCTCTCTTTAGCCTCCCCAAAATGGGTTAAGACTTCGACTTTTGAATACCCTTACTACTTACAAAAATGTTTCCATATAGATTGTGCGCTCGATAAAAGAAGGCACTTTTCTTTGTGGCGTACCCATTGGGTGCTGTTGGCATCCAAAAACAGCCCATTTTATCACAATTTTGACTTTTAGCAGCCCGTGGAGGGTTAACAAATGCTCACCGCAGTATTTTGTCTATGCACCTTCTATTGTCACACCAAGGCCTGGGAGTGACAAATTTTTCTTGGAGATCTACAAGACTCGTTTAGAGAAATCCACGGAAAACACAAATTTTTGAGCTTTATGGGGGTATTGCTGTTTAACCAGCCCAAAGCGGGTTAACGCTTGGTTTTTTGAACATCCTTACTACTGACAAAAATGATCCTCGGTGAATTCCACTCCCAATAAAGGGAGTTATGTGTATCTCTCATGTATTGTTTGGGTGCGGTGGGGGCCTGAAACTGGCCTATTTCATCAAAATTTCGATGTTTGGCAGCCTGTGGAGGGTTACCATATGCATCGCCTGATATGTCGTGTGTATCAAAGGGCGTGTCACAGACAGGGCTAGCAATTACGAATGTATAAAAAAAATCTACAAGACGTGTTTCGAGAAAGTGCCGATAAACCCCAATTTTGGCAGTTTTTTGCCAATTCTGACGAAATAAGGGTTAAATCGAAAATTCCGCTCGGTACATTTTTAGATTTTGTGCCCCTCTATGCGTGTGCAAAATTTCGTGAAAATCGGTTCGAAAATGGCTTCTGAATCGTACGGACAAAATGTGTGGAAAAAAAAAAAAAAAAAAAATAATAATAATCCGTAGAAATTCAATAGTCTTTTCCAGAGGGAAAAGTCTAAAAAGAACGAGAATACACGCATGTAGTGTTCAGATATTGATGTATAATAAGACAAAGCTGACACGCTTTCTCTCGTCCTTGCTCCACTCATTTATCAGAGATGGGCTGTGTGGGAATTTTTAGTTCGGTATCGATAATTTTAGGGTGGGGGAGGTATACCTCGTTATTAGTTCAGTATTTGGTATTTGACTTGACTGAGATTTGCTGAGAGTACCAAAGAGGAATTCGCATAAGGAAAAACAGAATAAGTTGTTGTAGTACCATTCTACCACAACGCTATAAATGACACTGCAAATAGTGACATTCTTTTACGACCACAACTCATATCTACAAAAAATTTGTGACTTGTTCTAAAAGCACCTGTTTAACCCTTTATCCAACGCAGACGATTTCAAAATTTATTATTTTAAATATAATTTTTAAAAATGTTTCAAAAAAGTTTCAACAAATCCATATCATGTGAACTCTCATTGGAACGAGCTCGATGAGCTCGTTCTAAAGAGGGGTCACATGATATGGTTTTGTTTAAATTGTTCGAAAAATAATATTTCTTCATCTGCTGGATTTGCATATCACGCGGGCGGATGGGGGCGATTCGTTGGGTAAAGGGTTAAAGACCTATTTCAGCTCTGTGATCCCAGGGAATGTGCTCTACCTATGCCATCATTAGGAGGTCCTGCTGACAATGGACTAAACACACGGGTAGTGATTTTCAGTCAGATCTTGGCTGCCTTAACAGGCAGCCAAGACTTGACTAGAAATTACTGCTAAGCAGTCGAACATATAGAGGTTCTGGTCTAGCTAGAATTCAGGACAGTTGCACAACCCATTGAGGGTTAACAAAGCTGCAAAGAAAATCAGTCACTTCTTTGATGAAACTGAACCTTTTAACCCTTTGAGACTTTATGGGAGCGCGGTGGCTCAGTAGGTAGAGGTGCAGGCTGCAAGCCGAGAGGTCCTCGGTTCGAATCCCACCTGCGGCAACCGCGTTGTGTCCTTGGGCAAGACACTTCATCTCCATTGCCCGCGTGGGGGAACGATGACGCCGTGTACTAAGGCGTACTGCACGTCGATAGTACGCATGTCTTCAACCAATCTAACCCTGCCTGTGCTGCAGTGCGGAGTTACGATGTTGGAGAGCTGGCAGATGCTCGTCGTTGCTCGGTGGTTCTCTCCGGGTACTCCGGCTTCCTCCACCCGTAAAACTGTCACGGTCATGATTAGCCATTGTGCATAAATATGTGACCTTAGACATCAATAAATAAATAATCTGAGACTTTATTTATCCTGACGTTCAAAAGTCACTGGGAATTCAGTTTCTTCAACGTTTTTTTGAAAATGCGACGTTAAATGTCGGAAAGATATTTTTCACGTTTGTGATTATCTCATTGAGGGCTAGATTATTTTTGGTGATCTGAATTTGTTATTCTATTTATTTATTTATTTATTTATTTATTTATTTATTTATGTTTAAGGTCACATGTTTATGCACAATGGCTAACCATGACCGTGACAGTTTTACGGGTGGAGGAAGCCGGAGTACCCGGAGAGAACCACCGAGCAACGACGAGCAGCTACCAGCTCCCCAACATCGTAACTCCGCACTGCAGCATAGGCAGAGTTAGATTGGTTGAAGACATGCGTACCATCGACGTGCAGTACGCCTTAGTACACGGCGTCATCGTGCCCCCACGCAGGCAATGGAGATGAAGTGTCTTGCCCAAGGACACAACGCGGTTGTCGCAGGTGGGATTCGAACAATTTGTTATTCAAAGCTTGTTTTATTACAAATTATTGGAGAGTGCCTACAGTCACTCTCCAATAATTTGTAATAAAACAAATTTAAACAAACAAAATATTATTTGTGTTTGACTGAAAATGAAATATGAGCAAGGAAAGTGGTGGCTTTTTCTCTGGTGTCCTCATTTTTTGAAAGCCCTGATAGTGGCTTCTAGCAATCAACCAGTTAAGAAGTCTAAACAGTAGAATTATATTAGAATTTTAAGCTGCGATAACATTTGGCTCAACGCTTGTCACTGAACACTATTCGGGAGAATATAGGAATTGAGGTTTAATAAATTTAAAAATAATAACAAAACAAATGACCACAAAGCATCAACGCGCTGTTTGATTTCGTACGTCATAAGACGTACAAAAGTCGCAAAGGGTTAAATGTTATCAAGCCTCAATAGGGGATTATAAACAGCAAATGTAGGAAAATTTGAAAATTCAGACGGTTTCTATTTTCAACGATTGGTTCGGTTCGGTTTTTGGGTATCCCCATGATATCGGTATCGGTTCGATTTTTCGGTATATTGCCCATCTCCACCTTTTATCCTGCTCGTATTTACTCATATCGTGCGAACCCACAATTAAAGCATTCCATTGGTGACTCCAAACACATACCATGATGCGAATTTACAGGCAAACAACGAGATGAAGGTATACTGAGGCGTAAATTCCAGCGATATTGAAGTTTCATAACGAAACGAAAAATAATGTTATTCGCTAGTTTGTCACAGAAGTTGCACACTGCTTGTGAATTACCTGAATGTTTGTGTAATGTATGTGTTTTCAAAAAATTCATGTGGTTTTTTCCGACATTTTGGGCTGATTCGATATTGGAGTCATCATACAAACTACACTTGTGCTGAATTTGTACTCTCAAAAACCCGTTCAAGACAATTACGTTGCGTGTGTATCCATACTTCATTTTTTTCAGTAGATTGCATTATAGACCTGTACATCGTGATGTTTGCTCCAAGAATCCTTTTACACGTAAATAGCATGATTTTGTAATAAAATCACACGTGTCGTCATGCGAGTTTCATCCCCTGTCATGTGAACTAATTTTTCATTAAATAGATTTGCTTGCTTAAAACAACCCTTCAGCACTGATATCTACAGTGGAATAAAACAACACAGAAACGTGACCTATCTGGCTTTGAACTTGTTTGAATTAATTTTTCAAAACTTTAAGGCATTTAAAAGAAAATAAAAATGGCTGTACATCAAATATGGGGAGGCAAAATGTTTCAGAGGGAAATTCCAAGTTGGCTGCCAATTTGTCTTCGAAAATAGTGTTTAAACTATCTACAATGGCACAGTTTTGTATCATGAGATGCAGAATTCACCAGTCAGTAGTATATTATATATAATGTGCAAAATGCCGATCATCAGCTGCCCTGGAATCAAAGAAAATCCTACACAGGAAGGTTTGTGTTTCCTCAGTTTATGACAAAGTGCCGGATTTTCATCCGAAGAAATATTAAAAAATCGACCTGTTAAGTGATGCTCATTGATTCTACAATCCGCAATAGAGAGATGGATGAAAGGACTGGTTAAGGTGTGTTCTTCCTGTGATAATCTGATGGGCATCACTCTGCTAAAGACGTGTAAAACATTTTATTACCGTTCCTATATGAACTTTTCCCATCGATTTCGAATCAAATTGATGCAACTTTGTAAATCTTCGGCATTTTCAGATTTTCACGATAGCGACCGCGGAATGTCATAACAATGTGAGCAAAGTCGACAAATGTGCAGAGTACAAAATTATGCATGGGGAATTATAAAACTAAGTATTTCAAACTACTACTACTGCTAAACTCTTAAATATGGGCTATGTTAACTCTTAGCTAACGATTCGACCGCATCCGCCTAAGTAATATGCCAAATTCACTAGTTGAAAAAAACTGTTATTTTTCCAAAAATTCAACAAAACTATATGATGTGACCCTCATTGGAACGAGCTCGTCGTCGAGCTCGTTCCAGTGAGGGGTCACATGATATGGTTTTGTTGAAAGTTTTTTTTAAATTTGTAAAAATGATAAATTTTGATATCTCCTGTATTGGCTAAAGGGATAAACGTGGAATCTGACTAATATGGTTATCCCAATAAAAGCAAACACTTATTTGAAAAGTCTGAACAAGAAAATGTTTATTTGACAATTTAAAAAAAACACCAAAATTCAACATGGCTGACGCATGTAAATATAATGTTACTAGAGAAACATTTTTATAGCAACAGTTCATAAAATTAAAAATAATGTTAACACCAGAGAAACAATTTTATAGCAACAGTGCATAAAACGCCTGATGAGCATTACGAATGGCTAACGGTCCAAAAACCCTTTTACTAAATTAACAACTACAAGTCTATTTCTGAGAAAATCGTACCTTTCAAACTTCTTACCACTATCAAGAAAGTGATATGGCTTGGTTTGTCGTGAATACCTACTACTTAATTTTGGGGTTATGAGATCAAAAGCAATGCTTGGTTGGTGATAGCATGCATAGCTCGATTTGATGAGAAAAAGACATTGACACGTGACACGACACAGCTTGATTTTTGATGAGAACCCGTAATCGTAACCGTAAATACGGATAAGGAAAACGACAACTGATAGGAAGAACACAAATTCTAGTGACATAGTACCTCATTCGTAATTCTTTTTTTAGTCGTCTTCCATTGTGCGAATAGTCTCTAGTATCGTTCAAAACTGCTTATATAAAACGGACTATTTTATTTAGACGTGTTTATATATCATCATTACGGGCACAAAGTTTGATTTCCTAACTACCACCCAATGCACTGCTTTGATACGAACAAAGAAAAGGAACGTGGACGTTTATCAGTTCATTCTCATTCAAGTGGAAATCTGCGTTGGCTATAAATTGTAAAAGGGTATAGTCTCCTCTTCGGATTATGATGTAGACCGCACGGACTATAATAACTGGGCCTCGAACTTCTACATGTATGGGTCTGTGTACATAAGGTAGAGCTGGGCAATATACCGAAAAATCGAACCGATGCCGATACCACGGGGATACCGAAGAACACAATAAAACCGATCGGTTGATACCGAAACCGTCTGAATTTTCAAATTTTCTTACATTCGCTATTTATAACTCCCAGTTGAATCTTATTTTTTTTTTAAATTTTTTTATTCAGATAAAAAGTGATAAACATATCGTCGCGTGAGTGCCAGAACGTTCTATGTCCCACTGGGACATAGAACATTCTGACCCTCTCGCGACGATATATCTATACATATAGTCTGAGTGTACATTGAATTCCATTTTATACAGGGTATAATATTTAACTTTTTCTACTCTAGGTTTAATCGATGCACAGAAATAAGATTACTATTGTTTTATCCGACTTGTGTTGCATGTTGCCTTCTCATGAGAATGGAGAGAAAAAAAAGCAAAACAAAAACGTTAAGGGCTATTGTCCAGGAGATCGAGCGCTATTGTCCAGGCGATGTGTGGTGTTAAGTCGGAGGATAAAATAGGGCTTTTAGAGATTCCCACCTGGTATTTATTAGGTCGTTTTTTGTTAGAGTACAGGTGGCGGGAGTATAGCTCGAGGTCACGGTATTGACAGAGCATTTCGACGAATCCGTGGAAGCTAGGTTGACATTTTCTCACTTTACAAGAATAAATGAACTTTTTAAATATAAGAATTACTAAGGTGAGGGTATATTATTATTATTATTATTATTATTATTATTATTATTATTATTATTATTAAAGCCAATGAGGGTAAAGTGCGGTGTCAGTGGTAATAGAATACCACATTTCTCCTGCAATCTATCTGCAAGTTGTAACAGGATTGTCTTTGACACTGAACATTCGAAGAATAAATGTCGCACTGTCTCTTTAGTGTTGGAACAAAATGTACACAACTCAGTCTCAGATAATTTACATTTAAAAAGGCGAGCATTCGTAAATAAAGCTCCGTGTATGATTTTATATTGCAAAGCTTGGAGATAGGTGTCACCAGTAATTAAAACGGACTCTTGTATATCAGTCTCCAAGCATCGCAATCGAGACTGAGATGCAAACGCTCGTTCCATTTCTTCTGAGACTGAGCTGGGCACGAGGCCGCATGCTGCAGGAATAATGGGTAAAAAGTTTTGTTTACGGTTTTTGTTACTTTTAATTTTTCTGTCAACGGACTTATGATAAAGTCGGATTTTTTTTTACTGTTTATTTCAATTTGCCATCGTTTTTAAATCGCCTTTCGTAACCCCTGGAAGACAGTGAAGGGAGTTTTGATATCAAATTTTACAGAGAAGGCTTCAAAAGTCAGAAAGCCCCCGCTCTCACTCAAAAGGTCGTTAAGAAAAAAATATACCTCTGTCGCACCATCTTTGATTAAAAAATAGTTTGTTGTTAATGTTTTATATTTTTGTTGTAGAAAATAGGCTGAGAAAAAATTTCTTCAGGTTCAGTTGGAGATTTGTTGTCTAAAATAGACCAGGCCTTAAGGACATTTTTCCAAAAACTATTTGAGTGCTCCCCAACCTTTGTTAATCCCTATTTGTGTAAAAACCATGTTTTGTAACCTCCATATTTTTCGAAGTTGTCCAAAATAAGAGTTTTCCAGGGTGCTATTATGCCGGGATCCATTAATTTCTTAATCCATACCATTTTTAAAGAATAACTGTAGGACCGAATGTTTGGAAATTTAAGACCCTCGCCGTCCGTTTCGTTAATACGAACATTGCGTTTGATCTTTTCACGCTTCCAGGCCCACAGGTATTGGAATAAACGCGATTGTATAGAATCCCACATACTGTCAGGTGGATTTGGGAGAACCGATAGACAGTGTATCAGTATTGGAAGGGCCAGTGTTTTACAACAGTAGTTTTTCCAATTAGGCTAAGGTTTCTAAACAACCAGTCATTCAGACGTTTTTCAATTTTTTTCATTTTTTCGACGTAATTATTCATTATGTAGTTCTCACTGAACAGATCATACGTGATACCTAGGATAGTAAATTTACCATTATAGTTCCATTGAACATTACGATTTGTAGCTACCTTTTCACTCGACCCCTGTTTCGACCCAATCCATATAACCTGTGTTTTCTCAAAATTTACTTTTAGGCCTGACTGTTCAGCGAAAGAATGCACAGTTTCCAAGGCTGTGTTCAACGAATGCCCATCATCAATCAAAAATAACGTTGAATCATCTGCGTACTGACTTATGAGATATTCCGAGGTGTTTATTTTAATACCAATATCGGGGTTGTACTTAAGTGCGGCACTTAATATTTCTACACATAAAATAAAAAGATGGGGGAAGAGTGGGTCACCTTGCCGTACTCCTCTCTGTAGGTTAAACTTTTTCGGAACAGGTCCCGTTATTTAAGATGTAATTGATAATATTGCAATAAAAAGTATTAAACCAGTTTATAATAGAAGGTCCGAAATTAAGGAACTTCAATGTTTTTTCTATGAAGGACCATTCAAGAGAGTCAAAGGCTTTTTCGAAATCTAACAAAACAAGAGCTGCAGCAATATTTTCTTTCTCACATTTTTCTATCAGGTCAAATGTAAGTCTAGTGGACTTTCCGATGTATCTTCCTTTCATGAACCCAAGCTGAGTTTCTGAAATTTGTTTTGGTAAGTCCGTTTTAATACGATTTGCAATAGCCATTGAAGCAATTTTTGTGTCGACATTGATAAGTGAGATAGGTCGCCAATTTTTTATAAATTCCTTGGGTTTATTTTGCTTTGGAATGCAGGTAATAATACCCGTTCGTTGTGGATTAGACAGCTGGTTAACGGTATATCCGTAATTCAGAGAACTGACCAGGAATGTACCAATATCTTTCCAAAAGAATCTATAAAACTCTACAGTAAAACCGTCAGACCCAGGCGTTTTATTATTTTTCATTGGTTTCAAGGCTTTTAAACATTCGGAGCTTGTTAGAAGACCCTCCAATGAATTACTTTCCGCTTGATCTAAAAACTGTAAAAATGGATTAGTATCATCAAAAAATGGATTATTGTCGATTGAAACATTTGCTGGGTTTAATTTAGTGGAGTACAGGCTTTCAAAGAACAACTTTTGTTCGTTTAATATTTCAGATAAATTTCCGTCGTATTACCGTTAGAAGTCACCAGTTTTGGTATTATTTTTTTCTGTGTAATGTCTTTTCTCTAGGTTACAAAAATATTTAGTTGTTTTTTCTCCTTCTACTTTCTATTATTATTATTAGTAGTAGTAGTAGTAGTGGTATTATTATTATTATTAATGTTATTATTATTTGGAGTGGAGTACTGACGAGCTGTCTCTGCAATTATAGATTTTACTGCTGATATATATTCTGGGTCGTTCAAAAGACTGTTGTTGAATTTCCAGAAGCCTCTTCCTCTTGGTTGACTGATGAAGGACAAGGTTATGGCTAAAGTGTTGTGATCAAATCTGTAGTGTATGTGAATGTCTGACGTTTTGTGAAAAATTTGTAAATCTGTGGACAGGAGAAAACCGTCTAATCTAGCCATTTTATTATCGGGGCCTTTCCATGTATATCGCCTTAGATTTGTGTTCTCCGTCCTCCAGACATCACATAAGTCGATTTTTTCCATTAGCCAGTGAATCTCTTCGTTTGCCTTTACGTTATTTTTGTGTAAGTAGTTTAATGTGTCAAGGTTATAGTTTTGGGGTACATTCCAATCGCCTCCGACCAGAACTGAGCAGTTTCCGATGTTCTCAGTTTGGTTAAAGAGGTTATCAAAAAAGCCCTGTTGAATCTTGATAACAGCTGAAAGGTTCATTTTCATGAAAGAAGTGACTGGCTTTCTTTAAAGTTTTGTTAACCCTCAATGGATTGGACAACTGTTCTGAATTCCCACTAGACTACAACCTCTATATGTTCAATTGCTTAACAGGGATATCTAATCAAGTCTTGGCTGCCCATTAAGCCAGACTAGAAATCACTGCCCAGGTGTTTTGTCTATTATCAGCAGGACCTCCTAAAGATGGTTTGGTCAGGATAATGCTATGAGATCGCAAATGCCTGAAATAGGTCTTTAAACATTAAGGTACATTTGGAACAGGTCACAAAATTACCGTATAATTTATATGATTTGTGGTCGTAAAAGAAAGCTACTGTTGAGCTCATTGGCAGTGTCATTTATACCGTTGTGGTTGAATGATACTACAATAACTTATTCTGTTTTTCCTGATGTGAATTTCGCTTTTGTACAATCAGCAAATCTAACTCAAACCAGATATCGAATACCAAACTGATACCGACGTACACCCCCTAAAATTACCGAAACCGACATCGAACTCAAGATTCCAATCCCGCCCTCATAATATAGTTGGAAATATATGTGTTAGAATGCCCATCTTATAATCTTCTTCTAAGAGTCGCGTAGAAACAGCATGTCATGTATATGTACTGTGGTCATATATGAATATGTCCACGATACGACAGTGACGCCGTATGGCAATAACAAGATTAGCATATAATTCGAATGCAATGAAATCACGGATATAGCGACATTGTGGAGGTGTGTGTGTGTGTGTGTGTGTGTGTGTGTGTGTGTGTGTGTGTGTGTGTGTGTGTGTGTGTGTGTGTGTGTGTGTGTGAGGGTGGGTTTGTCTTACCAACTTCAGGACATACCTCGGTATGTAGGGTAGACAAAGATGGGTTTGTCTTACCAACTTGACGAGGTAACTAGACAAAAGAGTTTGCGTGTTTCGCCTTACCGAGGTACAAAAGACAAAAGAAACCCTTTACCTCGGTTGTTTTCCCAGAACTGTACCGGCAAAACGAGGTAGAAACCGTTAGTCCACACAAAGGACAAACAATGGGGTACCTCGGTATGTAGGGAAGACAAGACTGTGTGTGTGTGTGTGTGTGTGTGTGTGTGTGTGTGTGTGTGTGTGTGTGTGTGTGTGTGTGTGTGTGTGTCTGTCTGTCTGTCTGTCTGTCTCTCTCTCTCTCTCTCTCTCTCTCTCTCTCTCTCTCTCTCTGTATGTGTGTTGGGGGAGTTCACCCCTCCTAATTTCGGTCCAATAAAAAAATTGAACATTTTTTATTTTCGTGCTCTAAGCGAAAAAATGGATATTCTGATTGGAACGAACAAATATTGCGTCGGAAATTCATTGTTTTCATATTCATTTTCAATTCAGACGAAATTCTCTGCCCCCCTTGTGTTATCAAAGTAGGGTACCAGTCAGAATAGTGTGGTACCAGATGACAAATTTCCAAAAGGGAGGGTGCAGTTGGAATTCCAGAATTCGACAACCACCTGCACCACAAGACTCTCTAGCAGGATACATGGAAAGAATAGTTTATGTAAAACGTAAATTCCGTTTTATGTTTTAGTATTCAACCTTACATAAATGATACCAATTTAAATCTCCATTATTAGAGACTAATCTGTCTTGACACCTGGTTTAAGCCAGAATAACATCCCATTAAGTTAATTTCTTAGTTCTTGAACGTATGGAATTAGAATTTGTTCAACGGTAGCTCTGCTGTCTGGTCTAGTTATAAGAGAGTTCTTCCGCATGATATCTGTTGATACTCGTACTTAGTTTATGACTTGAGTCTAAAACTTTCTAATTTTTCATATAACACCAATGGGCCAAATGTCAAGGTCACAAGATGAATAAGTATGTATTTTACATTCGCGTTGATGGCGGTCTCCTCATATAACCAGTTTGCTTTCACAAAGCAACGCAATAAGGGCGGCCTGCCCTCTACAAATCGCCTTTCCAGTTTTTAATGTAAAGGAAATTCAGAAGGCAGACTTGTACATATAGTTATAAAACTATGCGCACTCAAGGAGGAGAAATTAATGGCTGTGATCAATTCTAGAAATGGAACACCAGCCCCGTGTTTATTTGCTTTCACTACCATAACGCATGTGCGGTGGAAGCAAATTCAGGAGTAGAGGGTAAGAAATCTAAAAAAGGAACCGCGTCGAGCTCGAAGGGAGCACGTTGGAACATCGTTTAATGAAAACCTGTAATCGTAGTGGGAACTAAGGCCAAGAAAAACGAAAGCTGATAAGAATAACACAAATTGCAGTGACGTGATACCCCATTCGTAATTCTTATCAGTCATCGTTCATTGTGCGAAAGGTCTCTAACGGCATATTTTTATTGGGGTTTAACGACACGTTAAACAGACAGAGTTTTACGGGTGCAGGAAGCAAGAGTACCGTCAGACTCCCCAACGTACTAATTCCACACAGTATTAGCATTGGTTGAAGACAAGTGCACTATCGACGTTCTGTTAGCGTTAGTACACAGCGCCACCGTGCCCCCACTGCGTAATCGGAAGTAAGCGCCGTGAGTAAGGACTTAACGCAGTTACGCCTGGCGGTGATGGAACCGTGAGCCTTTCGGTTTGAAGTAAATGCCATAAAAGTGGGCCATCCCGCTCCAACAGAACTGACAATATGAAACGGAATAATTTATGCAGTTAATGTGAAGCTGTGGTACATGTAGGCGACTTTTTTCAAAATGTATTTTTCTCGGAGATAAACTCTTTCGGTCTGTTATACACAAGTTGTTGCGTTATTATCCTAGACGCTCGGCCAATAAATAAAATAGTGAACTAATAATACCCGAGGAAGATCAGTAATCATTTAATCCCCTATTGGGCTGTAAGTTTAAATTATCACAGACCTTCCAAACAAATGCAAACGATAATACGGCATGTATTGCAGTCGAGGATCTCATTCAAAAACATGGTGCTCAAATGGGTTATGTGCCGTAATAAGCCTATGTTCGGAAGGTTTTTTTGTTTTTGTAATCGTGTGTTTGATCGGGGTCTAATGTTAACATATCAATATGTTTTTATGTGAAACGGGCTTATATCTGACTCCACTCGCCACCGCAGAACAAAGGCAAGGTGGGTGGTACACTATTCCAAAATGTGTCCCCAGCTCCCCTGTTGGTATGTTATGAATTGTTTCCAAGTGTTTTTGCATCATTGTTCGTCTTGGGAATCGAGATATCGAGCAAAGTTAGAATTTTTTTGTAAATGGTGTTCTATAAGGTTAAAAATTTGAAAATGTCACAATCAGAGACGTAGAAAGCATGTCGAACTGGAGGTGGTGAGAACGGCCATACAAGGACACCCACACAATAATATATATCAGCCGTGCTTAGTGGCATGGCTGGAATACAATACAAAAAGCTATGTATAGGACTCATGCGCCTTTGCATTGAGATAAATGCATATTTTATGAATAATATTAAACACATTTCCCAACAATGCTTCGACCCGGAGGGAAATGTGCAAAATATGGCGCTAAAAAGTTACAGTCGATCTCACCACACATTGAAGACAAGGTTCTCCAAAATCTGTGGTTAAAAGCATAAAGTTGTCTAGCACCCTGACGATAATGCGCGTTCTATGAATTGCGTACAAATTGTTTGATCTGTCTCACTGCAGTGGTGGAATACAAAGTTGACAAAGCAATCATCTCTAGCAGGACCAATCATTATAAAAGACAAAGTTCGGTCCTAACAACTCTCAAGCATAAAAAAATCCCACAAAACAAAGATTCAGCAAAGAGACTTCCAGATCTCACCCGGAGGTCCAATTCTTTTTTCTTGTGCGTGTCTAAAAAATCCAGAGTCACTTTCTGAGTTAATATAAAATACATAGGTGTTTATAGAGTGCGTCAATTTCCGGACCGTCTTCAATGAACGTTAACTGCAATCCTCACAAACACTTGTTGGCCAAAATTCAGATGCAAACACTAACAAGAATGACATCACTAACAACTAATTACAATAGTCATTTCGTTGCACGTGTACTTCGCATATGCCAGGACGCAGCTGAGTAATGTGTTAAGAATTCAATAAATTTACTAACGTGTATTGTGCAGAGACTATTATCACAATTTGGTAAAATGTCGACGACGCAAAAAGTAAACCTATATGAAGTATAGTTGATACTTACTGGTCTGTATAAATCGTTCATTAAATGACTACCCGAAATGGTTAATCAGTATCGCTATGGTTTAGTCATCCAATCTGGCTCGCCGAAAAACGAGGGCATCATCTTTTCCAGATCGATATCACGAGTGTCGCAAACGAGGCTAAAGTGGCGTCACTGATGTTCAAACGTTTTCGATGTGATAATTTCACTTTCTGTTTGATAATCCGTACCGATTTAACTTTTCAATGTTGAAAATAGAACTTATTCTTTTAAGAAAGACGATATTCGCGTGTCGGTCATGTGAAGTCGTTTTGTCAGTTAAAAAGAAAAGGCGACAGCTCAATAAACTGCTCTTTGAACTCAGGCACTTCTCCGCAAAGGACCCTGTCGTATTTTATTCACAAAGCGAATTGACATTTTGGAAATAATTTATCCAAAAATAAAAAAATGACTACGTGTCTGAAATATTATGCTTTACCAATGCGCAAAGATACTGATAAATTGGGAATGAATTTCTTTGACTTCGGTCAAAGCAAGTGAATTGCTGCGAACTAACGTTAGTGTTCTAATATTATTGCTACGACCATCGTTTACACAAACTGCACTGACCAGATTTAAAAATTGTAATGGTAAAATAGTCAAATCATGAGAAATGACACCATGAGCTGCCCTACAACAAAATCTCTTTGGACTGCATGGACTCGACAAGCTGGTCTCGTTGAAAGAATTCAAGGAGAGATAAGTCCATTGTCGAATGTAAGAGCACGTCCTTCGAGCGCTACGCATAGACATCACCATGCCAATTCTATTATTTTCTTTCAGTTTTTTCCTTTACGACAGCCATGACTGGATTAGAGGGAAACAATCAATTGACTGTTCAATAGCATATGATTTGGAACCGTTTTAGAGGAATATTTTCAAAGTATAAAACCCTTTGTTCCAGTTACTATGCATTAACCCTTTGGCTAACATTACTAGAAATAACATTCGATGATTTTTGTGTAGAACTCTATATTGCTAAATGATTTTTGTTTTTGACCTGTTAGATTTAGCTTATGGCACTCTCTTGCCCTCATTGGAACGAGCTCGCACAGCTCGTCACAATAAAGAATTATAGGCTATGATGTTGAGAAAAAGACCGAAAATTGTTATTTAAGAAAAAAAATTGTACGTGTCAGGTCAAATAGTGTTAGAAACAGGGGTAAAGAAGGAAAAATTGAAATCCCTAAACCATATAGGAAAATAGGACCTACGTGATTTTCAGAATGGGGAGCAAGCCCCTTTCGACTCTCGGTGACAGTTTAGCGGCGTTTATGTCGCTTGTTTCTCTTTTTGGGTGGAGGTGGCTGTGATGGAGAGACTGTAGTGGGTGTTGGTGTAGTTGGGCTGTTGATGTTTTTAGAGGACTGACTAGGATGGAATGGTCGAATCCTGGCTGCTTCAGGAGTGTTGTGGCTGGTGCGCTGTTCCAGGAGTGCCATCGTTCTGCTGATGTTCTCAGCTGATTCCTTTAGGATATTACTGGCTTCTACCCGCATGCTATTTACTACTGCCGTTATGTCAAGTATATCCTGTATCACTTTCCGTTCCTGATCCGGATGGAGGGGAGAGACTGGAGTAGGAGACTTCAGAGAGCCAGTTTCCATTTCCGTCTCCGCCTCGCTGATGACGTCGCCATCCTCCAGGTTGTCCGTCATAGGAGAGGCAGCTGGGGAGTGGATGGGAGTCACAGGAGTTGGAGGGTGGGGAATGGTAGTGGCCTCCTCTGTCTTCTCTTCCGCCTTCTCTTCCTTCTTCCTTTTCAGGAATGATTCCAACCGCCGGACATCGCGGAGCCTGGTGGATGGGCTCTTCTTCCTCTTCTCAGGGCAACCAAGCCTTCTCGGGTGAGGACCAGTGCGAGAGGAGGTCCTCTCAACAAAGGTACTACCTCTCCCCGAGGAGGGTGGTAATGCTTTCTCTTCTTCAACCTTGAATTCAAGGTTCAGATGAACGCTCTTGCCTATCTCCAGGATAGTCCAGGTGATAGGGCAAGAGACGCCCAGAGCTGCTAACGTTCTCTTCAATCGCGCTGGTAGTTCCAGCGTTTCCATAATTAAGGTTATAATTAGGATGCTCGCACTCTGAGTTCAGAGGTGCGAATGATTGATTTATCAATTTATGAATAACCAAGTTTATCTATTGCTCAGAAAACGGGATGACAGCTCGACAAAGACCAATCAGATTGATGCTGATAAGTTATAGATTACTACGATCTTTGAACAACATTTCATCCGATGTTCTTATAATTCTACAGTCTCTGGCATTGTCTGAGGATCACAAAATGTCAGAAAGATCAATTATTGTATTGACACGTCTGGTCCCAGTGTTGAAGCGTCACTTATTTTAATGACAAGGATTAAGGGAGACTGGCACAAATTAATAATGAAATAGACTTGTAGACTCTGCAATTTAATAAACGCACGGAATGTCACCAGGATAATATATGTAATCATGGGTCTGTGCGGTAAGAATAGAAAAGTAATTTGAGGGATTACTTACTCTCAGTGACGGATGATTTCCACCCTGTACATCATAAATATTAATTATTTCTGTCTTGTCGAAATACCTGATGTTACACGGAAAGTGATGCGCATCATACAGGGGCGGACTGCGCCAAGAAAAGTTACAGGGAAATGAACCAAGGCAGACACTGGACACGGAGAAATTTTTGATTTTTCGAACCGAACGCGGCTTCCTTGCATCTGGGTGGTCAATCACATTACACACATGTTGATGGTCTTTTTGTATCATCGTCATCACTCATTGTGGAAGAATGGTATGGGGGTGGGGGGGGGGGGTGGGGGTCGTACCCACCGGGCCAACCATAATTCAGCCCAGTGGGAGAAAATTTTGATTTTTCTAAAAAAAAAACGCTGTTTCCTTGCACCTCGGCTATCAGTGGCAGGCTGGCCTTCTGGTATATCGAAATGATCTCTATGGCAGTCCACACATGGAGAATATTTCAATATACCGCAATTCTCTTCAATGAGATCCATTTCGACTGTACGGCGTTTACACGAAATTTCAGGCGCGAACAGGATGTTCGGCTGCATCATTTTGGGGTTCCCAGGGGCCACCCAATAGGAGGCTCACCGGGAATTTCCCCGGTGGACCATACGGCCAGTTCGCTTTTAGCATCATAAGAGAGTACGTAAATAAATATTTTATTTGAGAGTCACATTTCATTACATGATACAACTTCACATAAACAATGCAATCAAGTTCACCATGAAAGCCTTACGATACACTATCAACCTCATATATCAATGGTTACAGTATACTTATAAATACACAACACGCCCACCTTCCCGAATCTCATCCAACTCTATTTTTATGTTCACAAAGGGGCAAAGTTATTCTCTCTTTCTTCGCGATTCGTTCTCTCTGTGTGTGCTTCTCTCTCTGTATCTGTTTCTGCCCCTCTCTTCCTCTCCCTCTCATTCTCAGTCTCTCTCTTTTTAAAAGACGTAGACGTGTTTGAAATAACATCCTCGCATAAAGAGGAGTAAGAAAGAGGGATAATACGGGACAGAATCGAGTCGCAGAACTATTGAGCGGAACTCTAATGCACTAACCAATGATACAGTGCGCTTCCATATGCAAAAGTACAGTTCGGTCGCCGTGGACTGGTCACTTTCCACGGGTGGGCAATATTTCCACAGACGCAGTAACATTAGGTTCCGAGCACTAATTATCAGAATGATCATCAAGGAACATGATACAACATAATTTCATCAAGTGGGATGGCTGCTAAGTGGGTGTATTGGGTAGACCAATCAAGATTTTCAACATGCAGCCCCAAGGCTGCGCGTTGAAAATATTAATTGGTCTACCCTCTAATACTGAATATGGTACTATTTGTATAAGGTAGACAGTTAATGAAAAATAAGTGAAGATTAATTCAATTCTACTTTCGAAAGCACTCACTCACAACGTTACAAACGTCGACATTGACTTCTGACGCCATTCCCGTATTATTTATTTATTTATTGGTGCTCAAGGTTACATAGTTATGCACAATGGCTAATCATAACCGAGACAGTTTTACGAGTGGAGGAGGCCGGAGTACCCGGACAGAACCACCGAGCAACTGCCATCTCCCCAACATCGTAACTCTGCACTGCAGCACAGGCAGGGTTAGATTGGTTGAAGACATGCGCACCGTCTATGTGCAAGACGCCTTAGTACCCGGTGTCATCGTGCCCCCATGTGGACAATCGGGCTTAAGTGCCTTGCCCAAGGACACAACGCGGGAGTCCGAATCGATCGCTCAGACTGTCACCCATCCGAGAGCTAAGCGGGCTCGACGTTGCTTAACTTCGGTGATCTAACGAGAACCTGTTACCGCAACGCGTCCGCGCCCCCTCATTCCCGTATCAGACGTGTTGTGAACGATATTTTTCATAATGAGCTATTTAATGGAGATTGTGTGATAAATCATATTAAGCAATGAAAATGTTAGCAATATAAGTGCCATGCCATGGAAAGAGACCAAGGGCTTTCCTGTCGAATAGGAGACACAGCTCTCTGGACTTGATGCGACGCTCATGAATAAGAAAATAGTAACTATATAACATAGAACAACACGTTACTTGGGTGTTGTTCTTGTGACTTTATGTGGAATTATGCTGTATCCGTACCCGGTGGTGCGACGCGGAGCGGGCATGGGTGTCAGTCATTGTCGGAGTTCTGTGCTCTCTTTGTGTCGCGACCCGCGGCGGGGATGCAATGTTCGAATAAATCGAGAAGGAAGGAGATGTTTGTGCCAAAATTGCCTCCTGGCGTCGCCCTCAGCGCTCGCCCAATGTCCAACTTTTGTCAGCCTCTTCAATTATCATAATGCGCATAATCATATTACCAGATAGCTCTGCTGTCAAGACTTCCATACCTATTCTTTTTTGTAGGAATGAAAGGAAGACAGCCAGTCAGGCTATGTCATTCCCATGCAGTATATGTTTTCTGTATATTTCCAGTTATCATATTTGTAATTATTGTTTGTTATTTATATACTGCAAATAAAAGTTTTTATACCATTATTACCTATTCTACAAAATACGAAAATCCTATGACATAAATTTTAACTTTATTCACCAACCGTGGTTAACACGCCAGTAATGGGATTTCAAAAGTTAAAATCTACACCTACAATGGTATAACATCCTTGACCTTTGGTGACGTCGACCTGAATACGAACTTGTCCAAATTTAACGCACGTCGCCTCGCGAAGAGTGAAATGAAAGTGGCAATTATTTGTTACGTTTTTAAATGAGTTTACCCTCATAAAACACCAAAAATTAACAAACATACATTGTCTCATGTTATTAAAGCATCCATAACTCGAAAGAGTATGTTATTTTGTTATTAAAATGAAAAGGGCTCTGTTTATTTTTCTCTTTCGTTTCTGTGATAAAATTGACAGCGGAAATACCGCCCATCGATGCTCATGTAAACAAAAACAAGTACGCACGTGTGTAGGTCTGCTGCTCAGTAAAATCGAGAAAAAATAATAGCGACTCTTAATAATCTGACGATCGGGGTATAAATAAAATATACTCAAAGTAGCTTGGTGTACCAAATGTTCACCACTCATAGTGACGTGGTGAGCATTTTACACCAAGCTGCTATGGTATATTCTATATTTATTTCATTTCATTTCAAAGAACAATGTTAATTAGATTCAGAAACGTGCAAGGAACAGTGCTAAAAACGTGTACACTAACTGCTTTTTAATGGCCATACATGTATGTACACAACGAGCAGCGAGAGTGGAGAGGGCGAGCATACAAATTAAAAAAATCCACTACAGCCCATACAGTGCCTCACAATTATTATCCTGTGAAGCTTCGAGATTCGATTCAGTTTCAAATCTGAAGTTGCTATCCAGTTCGATTTGAATGAGCTGCACGATTCGTTTCCATTCGAATCTTTTCACTGGAATATTGCTTGGCATCAGTCATCTTCGCCGTCTCACAAAAGGTATTGTTCTGATGGAAATTATACATAAATACTGTTGAAAATAAAGTCTGAGTGTAGTTTCCGTTATCTGAAGAGAAACATATGTACCCATGCCACCAGTCAGGCTAATTTCAGTCTCACTAGACACTACCACCGTTGAAAAAAAATTTAAAGTTTGCAGGCAATATCAACGATGTGCTATGCCTATAGCGGCTACCCTTGTGTAGTGCATAATACCGATGATTCTCGCATCCGTTTCTGTTTTTTGAACTATAATCCTTACTGGGTAGTATTTCAACTACATTCCCGGTCATCTTCAAGACGTCCCAGATTCTAATCGAGATTCGATTCGAATTCGAATAATATACCCGCTTCGATTCAGATTCGATTCGAAGCGAAAATGGGTGATTTGCAAGGCCCTTATACAGGGACGTGGCTAGAGGTTTCCGATTGGGGGATGTAAGCTAGTGAATTTCAAACTAGGTGGGGGAGGGGGAATCCCCTCCCGGTCCCTCCCCCCTAGTTGTAAATTCACTACCGAGAAAGATTTTGAAAATGAACCCAAGAAGGGGGCATAAAATTGATTCTAGTAACTGAAATGCCAACACATTTATGAATTATCAGGTTATTATTATTTGGTATTCTTCTGGGAATTGAATATGTGCTAAACAAATGCTCAAGCTGAGAACTTTGAGCAATTCACACTCTCCTAACATTAAATCAGATCTTATGCAGGATTTTGTAACTGTGGATGATGGGGTTAACTCAGGATAACGATTTTACATGATGTAATCTTCTTGAAATGCATTTTTTTTACGACAAGTAAACGTACTATAGAAATCTCGTACGAATTGACATCGTGCATACTTTTGAAGCTCGACACTGCGTACACTGTAGTTGTGAATTGTAACAGATTGAATTTTTGCCGATTTGAAATCGAGTTGGAATTTTGGGAACTACTCATGACTTGCCCTCCGAATTTCCGACTATAGGACATTTTGACCAGGATTGGGGGTGGGAGAGGGGGAGGGGGTGACACACCTCTGTCGCCACGTCCTTGTCCTTATACTCCCAATCTACTTTTAAGAAAATCCGAAAGAGAATAAGAACGAAGAGGCGGCCAACACGAGCTCAAGGAAACATCAGTGTGTCAAAATTACAGTTCCTCCATGTATTGATAGACATGTTGTTGTTCACAAATTCCTCTTCTGCTGCAAGTAACATATTCTCGGGTGAAACGTTAAAAATAATTGACCTTAAGAAAAATATTGTAAAACATATCAATGTTATAGTTTGTTATCAACCCCCTTGGAAATTTGCATATTTGTCCATTCCAAAATGCGACATTTCTTTTCCCATGGACCATTTTCCGACCATATTATTCAATTTTCCCCTTCCCTATAAAAGTGACAAATTTGCAATGCCATTTTTCCTGTGCCATCTTTTCCATTCTTAAACAACACGTACGTGACTTTAATATTCTAGCTTTTCAGAGGTAAAATTAATAGTTTTGTAAAAAGTCGATATTGTGCACTTTTGAGATTGGTTTTTAAATCTTTTAATTACGAACGAATGTTTTAGAATTGGCATTTTTTTCTGTTTATCATAAAATATAACATTTTCAAAGACAAACATATTAAAAGGAATTCTGTTTGTTTTTTCAATACATTTTCAATTTCTACAACCTTCGCCTTCCTTTAATGGCCTTTCTTTCTTCTTTCTTTCTCCTAATTTCTTCATTCACTCGCTCACATTTGATTAAGGGCAGTCGGACTTGCTTTACTGCATTCCGAAGAGAATAGACACCAATGTTTGTTTTATTGACATTTTTGATGGTTTTGTAAAGAAAATTTACTGTCAAAATTTTCTTTAAAGTTTGTATATTTCGACTGTAATATCTTTATTTTCGACTTTTTCCAGATCTGGGTTTTACTATGAATTCGGATCCGAAATCGGAAAAAGTCACAAATATGACCGAATCCGACCCGGATCCGTATAAGGAAAACAGTTTGTCCATAAGCCAAATGGCCAACTCACGGGAAATTCCGGGACAACATGAACTGCAATGCGATTTTCCATATTCGGAATTATTTGACTTCTTAGAAAGACAACGATGAAGATTGTTTGTAAGTGGTGTCCTATTTAAAGCGTATGCGTCCATGCAATTTGATGAAGATTGTGAATGGCGACACATGTGCTTCGAGTCTTATTGGAAGCATAGCTGTCCTTTATTTAAAATAATACAAAGTTGTTTATCTAATAACGCCCAATTATTGCTAAAGTAATACCCGGTGGGTGCTCGTGGTGGTTATTCATTCAGGCAGCAAAAAAGGTAAAATTATTTCCAACTATATTCAGAAATTATGTCACACTGTTATGTTTACTTCCGATCACTTTCGGCCAACTTCGTTTTTGTCGTCGCAATATCGTATCTTATTAAAAGTTGTCTGCAGTAAAGTTTTTAAAATACAGACTTCAATAACTGTGACTTGCTTTTATAGCCACGCGAAATTACTTAAATTTGTATTTTATTTACACTTATTTACACTGCATTTTTTACACTTGCATAAAACGTTTTTTATAAGCTTTTTCAGATACCAGCAAAATATGAGAGTCGACAGTTTTTCAAATTCTTGGCTTATTGTCCTTCTTATGGACAGGGCATTTTCTTCAACATAATTTTCTTAACATCAGATTTTCAGAGATTAATGTTGTTACTGCTAGCCAGTTTTGCAGCTAATACTTGACTGGGAACCACTGCCAAGGTGATTTAACGCTTAGAATTCTGGGATTATTTTGTTGTTAATCACCCTACTTTCTTCATTTTTGCCATTCTAATCACCGCCATATTCGTCACTTCCATTTTTCGCTGTACCACGTTCGTTACTGCCGTTTTCGTTGTGCCCCAAAATCCCCTAGAGGAACAATGTCTCCAAGTCTGTGGCGAATAACAAACTCCGTAAGAAAGTATCTGACAAAAACATATTGTCTCGGTTATAACTTAATTTTAACTTTAACAAAGCAATTTCAAGTCTCCATAAAACCATTATAGTTAGATGTTTAATATTTTGTTTCCTACAAATATCGTAGATTGTTTAGTTTATTGTACAATGCGAATCGACCCTCTAGAGTAAATCGCAATGATATAGCTATATAAAAATGTATCCTTTCCCTACATTTAAGCTGCTGTCCGTTCATTTCATGTGAAGACGAGAATTCTGACAGGATCGAGAAATTCTCTTTCCGCTTTTCTGCCCACAACACGTTAGAATCTTACCTGTTGGAAAACAAATGCGAAAACTGTGACTGCAAATGCTATTTCGCTGGATTCTATATTGATTTTTCAGTATGTTGTTTTTGAAATCAGAACCCACTTCTGCAACTACTCTGTCGCGAACAGGGAGGGGGGGGGGGTACTATAAATATACATTATCATGACCATGTGCATGTCCTGTAATTTGTATCATATTCGAGGTCGTGTGTACAATCTGATCGCAACGAGCCCGTTAGGGCGAGTTGTGATCCGATTGTAAACACGACCGAGAATCTAATAAAAATTACAGGACATGCATTTGGTCATGATAATACATTTATCTAACAATCCCGTTACATAAAGCCTGTTTTTCTGCTTTCCAGTTAAAATTGGGGGAGAATTGGTCAAAATTTTGAATTTCATATTTTAATGCGTAATAACAATGCATATAATGATATTATTTGTCATAGCGCGGTGTTTACCGGAAGTTGAATCTATATGATACGGAATCAGAATGATTCGTCCATGTGATACGGAATCGGAACACATTATGTGATGCGAACCGTTTCTCCTGGTTTTCAGTCCAAAATCTATATGATTGTTAGATAAACTTTTACAGCAGTATTTTCTAGCATTGTATTTTATAGTTATGATTTTAAATGGGTTAAAATGAACCATTAGCATTTTCAAATATCTGACAGTTTGCCAGTTGGCAAATTGTAATATCTTTTAAAATGCAAATGATTCATTTTAGTCAGTTATATCAATAGGTAGAAAATACAATTCTAGAAAATGCAATTGTACAAGTTTTATACTATTGGCTCCAGTTCGCAATCTGACCTTGAATAAGAGCTCGCCTTTGCGATCGCGATTCGACCAATAAAGATCTCATTTTGTGATCACATTGCTGTAAGCCTGTAACAATTAAAGTTCTTCTCCCATAAACCAACTTATGGGTGACACAAGTTATGTAGTATGTGCATTTTTGCTTGTTTTAACACTAACGTTGGCACAATTCTGACACATATACCTCACGTTTTCTCCATCATTATTCGATTATCCTATTTTTTGCCTTAGTTCCATCCAGAAGCTGGAGAAACAACTGGCAGTTCACATGTACCTACTTACATAACACAAGTAAGATTAAAGACCATCGATATCGAACGAGACAGTAATGGTGATTAAAAGATTATGTGATACGTCTAGAACATATGTCATGCACATTTTAACTAAAACCTAATTACAAAAGTACACCGTGTATTGTTCTTACTAGTTCTTCTCTTTGGTCTGTTATGTTACTACAAACGACTGCTATATTTTTCATTTGAAACCATACAGTGGTACATTATAGGCGTGACTTAACCCTTTGAACTCTAGTGGTATCTTCCATGCCAGTTCAATGGCAGCAATTAGAAGAGTCCATATTCATTATTTGGGGTAGACCAATCAATATTTTCAACGTGCAGCCTCGAGGCCGATATTGATTGGTCTACTCCACACTTTTACTGAACAGCCATCCTATATAATGACGTTATGAGGTATCAAGTTCCAAGCGGCCGTTAGGGTTTAAAAGGTTAAAATGTAATGTGACAAGTGGTTCGGAACAAACACATCTATGGAAATAAATTGTACAACTGGAGAGAGACCACACGCAACAACAGATCTGAGTAAATAATCGATTTTGAAGCTTCTGTATCATTGAAATACACGTGAAGCTTGAAGAGTTTCATTTGACCGTAGATGACACTGGGGCGAGGAACGAAAATGAAGAAGAAGAAGAAGAAAAAAATAATATTACACCCCCCCCCCCCCACCCCAGGTCCAAACAAAATCAGCCCTCCCAAAAGAAAAAGAGAAAAAGACGATGAAACGCAATACAACAGTAGTCTCAATAAAAACTTGACAACAAAAGATAAAAAAAGTAAATGAACAATTAGATGAAATTGTGGTGTGCCTTATGGACCTCTAACTTTTTAACTCTTCGCATGCTGTTGGTGGATATTTCTTCCCAACATAAGGTTTCTCTTGACTTTGAAATAAATATAATTTGTGCATATTTAATCATATTGTCTCACTGTAAATGACATGGATTTTTTTCACCAACGATTTCTTGTCTTACATTTAGATTAATTTTTCATCATATCTCGTCATGGCTGCTTTAAAGCAGCCATGACTAGAGTTGATGAAAAATATCTAGAAAATACCAAGTGGGTTAAGTGTCAAGTCCCAGTGGGAGTTCCAGGATTATTGTAAGAGGAAATGAGATGATCGCCATTGGGATTGCTGAATGCAGATAGTGGAACATTCCAAAAGAAATGATTTCGCGCACCGAAGGCACACAGGGACGGTGTGCAGGCAAGCCGCTTTTCAACCCTCTTTAACTGTGGAATTTAATCTCATCATGTCCGGGCGAGGCAAAGGAGCAAAAGCTCCGAATGCAGCGGCATCTGTGTTTGGAGGAGGTGGTTATGACGGGGTTATGACGGGGCGATCGATGTAGTTAGTGTTGTTGGAGGATTGCCTGGGGCTGACCTGGTTTATGCGGCCTAGTCCTATCAGCTTCTGGTGAGTCTATGGTAGCTGGAATCGATTTTCGTATTTCTTGTTCACTTCATGAGGGTGTATGTCAAGTTTGTCAATACATAAACATGATTTAATTGATTCTTTGTCGAGCCCAAAAATGCATGAAGGATTGTAGGTTTGTGGCAGTTTGCTGCAACTGTAATCGTAGCTCATCGTTGCTGACCCCTTTCCCAGGAACGCCTCCTCGAATTCCACAGCGCTCGCTTTCTGTTCGGGTTTCCGGCCTGGAAAAGCTGGAGTAGGGGTTGGAGGATGGGATGGATCGTCGTCCAAGTCAACACCTTCCCCCAAAGACGGATCGTCCTCCTCCATCTCCTCCTCGAACAAGAATGGTGATGAACCAGACATATACATTTGTCTCCTGGCGACCCGGTTTCCAAGTTGAACATTTTTAGAAAACATTTACTTATAAAAAAACATCGCATTGCATTTTAACACATTTCAACCGGTATGCGTATTGTTTTGTAAAGTTGACAAGCACGAGAATCAGTAAGGTTAAACAAAATTAATCTTTTGATTATCAGGTAGCGTCGCTTTCGTTTTTTTTGCCCGCGTTCCTCATATTTATTTTAGAAGCTAAATTCAAAATATATAGAACTATAGGGTGTGATTTTAGCGGTATCACATCGTGATTCCCGATGCAATATGTCGTATAGATTGATGCAGTACATGTATTGTTATTCTCTTCTGGGAATGTGACACGATTCTCTGATGTACTTACAAAATATATTTATTAAACTGGTTGAGGGCTAGATTATTTTTGGTGGTCTGAATCTATTCATCAAAAATTCGTTTTATTACAAATTATTGGCGAGTGCCAACAGGCACTCTCCAATAATTCGTAATAGAACAAATTTGTATGAACAAACTATTACTTACGTTTGACTGAATACGAAACATGGGCAAGGAAAATGTTGCCTTTTGCACTAGTACTTTCGTATTTTTTCGAAAGGCCAAATTGCGGCCTCTGGCATTCAACCAGTTAGAAAAACTCCTTATTACTTTTGGTCTCAATTTTAGTTGTTATATATTGATTTTGTGTTGTATGATCACTGTTACAAAAAACTATCAGTGAAATCAACATGGAAGCTCTAGTATTTAATTTTAGGCTCTCACGACTGGATTTTAGACATCGGCGACCATTCCATCAGGTATAAAAAATAAAAATAAAAACCGCCCTCCCTCATTCGTTTTGAAAACGAAAATGCCTGAGAATCAATTATTTAATTTTGTTTGGCCTAATAAATAACTTGTATGGCTGTAGGAGCAAACTATTGCTAAACATCCTTACGAAAGTAAAATGGATTTTCCTGTTTTCTGAAAATACTATTCTTTACGACAATACCATTTGGGGATGCATGACTGAAAGGTTTAAATGATTTATTATGACATAATAACGCGTCCATCAAAAGTACAAGCCTTTACTTAACACGACTATAAAAGCCTCGTAAATAACGTAACAGTTTCATTTCGTGTCTCAAAAACATAGCGTATGGCACCTCATTGGAACGAGCTCGATGGGTTCGTCTTAATAAGGCGACGTAAGCTGTGTTTTGAGACCACGTATTGAAAATGTTATTAAATTTGAATGGCCACTTGTATATAACACTGGTCAAAATTACCGTTACATTAGATAAAGGTTAATATTTTTATCTCCTGTGAAAAGTTTGTTTTCAAACCACTTTCCTCTGGGTCCGCCTATGAATAAATTCTTGCATTAGAAAATGCTTTGGCATCGATGAGAAGTCAAAACATGAATCACCAAACTGAAAGATATGAACAGCATTGTAGGCTTTTGTGATTGAACGGTCACGATTAGCTATTGTGCATGAGTATATGACCTTAAACACCAATGAGTAAATAAGTATGTGATTGACGTGTCCCTCAACTTTCCCACAGAAGTAATACAAAATCACTGACATTGTTCGTGGTAGAATAATGATACATATATATATATATATATATTATCACCATCGTGATTATATAGAAAATGTTTTATCGGAGACGAGCTCCTGTTTCTAAGGCCATATCTAACTATTCGGGGTCAAATCGAGATATATATACACTACCATAACCATGTTTATGTCCTGGAATTTGTATCAGATTCGCGGTCGTGTTTACAATCGCGTCGTAACGAGCCCGTCAGGGCGAGTTACGAACCGATTGTAAATACGACCGATAATCTAACAATCCCGTTAAATAAAGCCCCTTTCATTCGTTTTTTGTTCAAATTTGGATGGAATTGGTCACATTTTTGTATTTTATATTTTAATGAGTAATAACAATGAATATTGCTTTCATGGTTGTTGTGTAATGCAATAGTGCGGTGTTTACCGGAAGTTGAATCTGCCTGATACGGAATCGGAACAGGGGGCTGATACAAACGTTTTTTTCGAGTTTTTGGGTGCAAATTAAGTTAATTGTCAGATAAAGTATTCGAAACAGAAGTGAAACTCTGATACAACATTTTGTACATAAACATAATGATGATGATAGATTTATCTTACAATTCTCAGTGGTAATAACTTAATTAGCCCTTTACCGAACGAATCGCCCGCATCCGCCCGCGTAATATGCAAATTCAGCAGTTGAAAAAATATTATTTGTCAAAAAATTTCAACAAAACCATATCATGTGACCCCTCGTTGAAAAATAAAAAAAAAATGATATTTGAAATAATAAATTTTGATATCGTCTGCGTTGGGTAAAGGGTTACTTAGCCCTTCACCGAACGAATCGACATCTTGACACGTAATATACAAACTGAACTGCCGAAAATAATTATAATTTTTCCAAACATTTCAGCAAAACCATGTCACATGACCCATCATTGGAATAAGCTCGACGAGCTCATTCCAATGAAGTTCAAATGATATGGTTCCGCTGAATTTTTAGTTTTTACAGCAAAAATAATTAAAATACTAAATTGTGGAATCGTGTGCGTTGAGTAAAGGGTTAACTTGCATTTTAATTTCAGATTTCATTTTCAGACTCATAAAAATGCTTGACATCGGTTGAAACTGTATGCGGCTGTCTTGAACTTTTGCTACCCTGATATAAACTTATTGAGCAGGTACATGTTCAATTTCCGAAAGGACTGCGAGCCTTAAAAGCATAAATGCGTATCGTTCCTGTTTGAAAGCCCCCAGTCATTCAGATACAAAGGCATAAAAAACTGTATGTTTCCATAATTTCATAATTATACTTTTGAGATGTGTTTTTTCTCTTTTCGAAAATGTAGAAACGGGCAAAGTTTGAGCGGGTACATGTTCAATTCAATTCAATTCAATGTATCGTTCCAGTTTGAGAGACCCCAGTCATTCAGATACAAAAGCATAAAAAAACTATATCTTACCTCCTATCTGGGAATTTCATTGGTTCAAAGACGTCACATGCAGACTACATATAAAACCATATACTGCCTGTCAACATCAATACACGTTGACAGCTACATGTATGGGTAATCGCCCCTTTGTTCATTGATTATTCAAAATGGCGGCAGCCGATAAACGCTTCAAGTTGAAAGACTGAGTGTTGGAAGCCCATATTTGGTCTGAAGGGCAGGTTAGGCAACTTAAAAGGCTTCATATTCTGTGGATGTGTGTCATGTTACCTTCGAAATGAAACTGTTTGGTATGTATGAATTTGCCTTGTTACAATTTATGGAAAAGTGCCTGTAGGCACTCTCCCATAAATTGTAACAAGGCAAAGACACGTGAACACATTGTGAGAATTCTCTCATTTAATTTTGATCGCTGTTGTTATTAGTTCTGTGCATCGATGCAGCAGTCGGTAAGATATATTCGTTACACAGTTTGTTGGTGGCCTAATATGATACATATGGTGTCAGTTAATTCCATATAGGACTCGAGCTTCGCTCTCGTCCAATATGAAATTAACTGACACCATATATACCATATTAGGCCACCAACAAACTGTGTAACTAATAATATGGTTCCTTAATTTAATAATTGTACTTTTGAGAAGTGTTTTTTTTTCGAAAATATAGAAAGGGACAAAGTTCCTCGAAAACAAGATTTCAGTTTGGAACATAATAATCTGAGGGGTATTGAAAGTTGGGCAACCTGGGAGAATTGGGCGATACAGTGGACCCATCCACCGTATCGCCCAATTCGCTCAGGTTGCCCAACTTCTGAACTATAAGACTATAAGCTCGCGAAACCCTATTTTCCTTATTAATGTTCCCATTTTGCCCTGTATTTCAAATACCACTCTCCTACATGAACCCTATGTCAATGAAAAATGCTCTTCGAGGCCTGTATATTCCACCGATCGTTTACATAGCCGTCTAGATCTATTCTATTCAATACTGACTTTCAATAATGGGCGGCCGCAGAGAGGGGAGGTGTGGGGAGGGGCCGCAATGTGATAGGTGGGTTTTCTCCAGCAGTTTTTCAACATCTGAAAACCATTATTGGAGGCGTTTGCAACCTTGCAGCTCATGGACCACCGGAGACATCCGGTGGTCCTTGGGCTGAAATGTTGCTAACACTTCCTGTGCTTTTCTCTTATAAATCGCAAAAATACATCAACTTGTAAATTCAAACCTACACTGCTTCATATCGTTTTCACCCCTCTTCGAATTTATTTATTGGGGTTTAACGACACTTTCGACAGACAGAGTCACCTCGTGTAGGGCAGTAATAAGGGTGGAGGAAGTCGGAGTTCCCGGAGAGAACCACCGAGCAGCGTCGAAAAGCCGTCACACTCCCCATCGCAGTAACCCCATACAAGCAGGGTTAGCATTGGTTGAAGGCTATTGCACCATCGACATGCAGTACGTCTCAGTGCACAGCGCACCATGTCCCCACATGGGCAATCAGGATTAAGTGCCTTGCCCAAGGACATGGCGCAGCTACGCCTGGCAGGGATCCAACCCTGAACCTTTAGGTTTGATGTCCGATGCCGTAACCACCGAGCCACCGTGCTCCCCTCCCTCTCCGAATAAATTCCTACAAGCGTCCGTGCTTGCAATATATACTGAGTCAAAAAAGAAAGTATAATAAACTTCGAGGAGCAATTTTTTTAGTATTATCGACTTTAATCCCAAACAAATTATTGTAAATTCATATTTCGAGTCTAGCTGTATGACTTTGCATAATTTCATATTCTTACTGTTGCCAGCGTCACGTCAGGACGTCGCATTTCAGACAGGGGTGAAATGAAAAGTTCACACATGCAGTCAATACCGTGTATGTCCACCGTTTGCCTCTTGGATGGCAAGGCATCGACGGCGCATGGACCTGATAAGTCTCTGGGTGTCACCCTGTGGTATTGCGTTCCACTCCTGTCTTAGAATATTACGTAAATCGGCTAACGTCTGAAGATCATGAAGTCGTACCCGACGGTCCAATTGATTCCAAAGATGCTCGATTGGCGACAAATCTGGCGAAAGTTGGGGCCAGGGAAGAATTTCGATGCTCTGCTCCTCAAGAAAGTCACGACAGATACGCGCCACGTGACATCGGGCATTGTCTTGCTGGAATAACTGCAATCCGACGTTAGCGTTGAACAACGGGACAACAACAGCGTTAAGAATTTCGTCCCTATATCGCTGTCCATTCAGATTACCATCGATGAAGATCAACTGCGTTCGATGGTGCAAGGAAATTCCTGCCCAAACCATTACACTACCCCCGCCGAAACGGTCACATTCTCGCACGCAAGCATCAGAAAACCGTTTTCCTCGTCGGCGATACACTCTTGTCCTACCATCAGAGCGCCGTAGACAAAATCGTGATTCATCACTAAAAAGAACTGTGTTCCAACGCTGCTGAGTCCATTCCATTCTGACGGTACGATGGCGTTGGTTGAAGATTGGTCCGTGGTATGGACGCCTACTTCGGATGCCGTGTTCAGCGAGTCTGTTGCGGACAGTTTGTGCACTGTTTCTAATGTTAGTTCTACGAGGACTAATTGCTGCTGTCCTCGTCGCCAGAAGGAATCGATCCCGCAAGTGAGACGTCCTGATGTGTCGGTCTCGTGCAGGGGGTTTAACTCTTGGTCGACCCGAACGCGGTCGGTCGGCAGTAGATCCGGTGGTTCTATACCTTCCAACGATACGGTAAATAGTGGCCACAGTAACTACGAACTCAGCAGCGAGCTCATCTGGAGGTATCCCAGCCTCATGCATATCAATGGCACGCAACCTTTGATTTTTGGTTAACCTTGGCATTTTTTAAAATGTCGGAAGACAAAAACTAGGGTGTTTTCTCAATAGCCCAGGCTCTCTAGCACAACATAACACAAAGAAAATAGTCGGTCGCCCATTCAATTTTACATTCTCTGGTAGCACGTGCTATTTTGAAATCCTTAGCAAAATTGTATACGGTTGGGTTGACAACAACAACCTGTCATTAAACTCTTTGCACGATTTCTTGTCCACAAACATGCAACATTAGAACTATTGTATTTCATCCTTTATGCTATATTTTCCCATTTGTTTGTATTATACCTTCTTTTTTGACTCGGTATATATCAGAAAAGTGCTACCTTCGGGATATTGTAACCCAATATCCATTTAAAGTCCAAACATTAAGTATCTTCACTGTCTGATAGATTTAAAATTAATATTTTGTTCGGAACGATAGTCTTCACGCATCCATAATTTGTTAGTATTACGTATTTCTAAGACGGATAATGTAAGAGTATGTTTAACATTGAACTGATACAATCTAATTTTATTTTCTCGTGTTGGTGGTCGATGGAGCGAGGAAGAACATTTATTCGCCTGGTATTTTAATATCCGGTTAAGAAGCGAAATGTCCGCTTAAAACAGCATGACAAAAAATAAAAAAAAAGTTGACTGGAACAACGACAATATTAATCTAACTGTCTCTAATAGTTTCCCCACAAGCTTAACCCTTTACCTAACGTAACGGTCAAAACGGGCCAGCTCTATTCTCAAAAATCGCCAATTAATTTTCATTATTTTTTTTTTCATTTTTTGTCTCTAAAACATAGGTTATGACCCCTCATAGGAACGAGCTCGTCGAGCTCGTTCCAATGAGGGGGTCATAACCTATATTTTTGAGACTAAAAATGAAAATAATTGTTATTCAAGAATTTTTTTTTGCAAGTGTCGTCTGCTTTTCATGTAAGTAAAGAGTAAGAGTACATGTACATTTGTATCTTCAAGAAAATATCGAACAAAATTACTTGTAATAACGTCCTAAATTATTTGATCAAACTTAGATAACTTCTTGTTTGAATGTAAAATACAGTAAAGGCCGAAATGTATAGGTTTGACTGAAAAACATATCACATTCTTGTTGAATTATGTTTTCGGATAAAATGAGTTCTGACATCATTTCTGTGAACCCTTCCGTTTAATCTTTCCAGGAGAAAGGTCACCATCTGTCGTTTTCAATCAAGATTGAGTAACTGAGAAAATGCTATGCTATCCCTTCCCATTTGAATATACTTGAGTAGAAACTATGTCGTTGTATCCCTTATTCATATTCAACCTCCCCCCCTTCGTCCTCTCCAACACTGTTGGCAACCTGACAAGTGGTCGTGATATTACTAAAAGGCTGTCCTCATACAGAATCAATTCGCCCCTGAGTGCACCGGGGAGTCTGAGACTGCCGGAAGCGCTTTGGTGCGCTCATGGGACGAATTGCTAAACGAATATCCCTTATTCATATTCAACCTCCCCCCTTCGTCCTCTCCAACACTGTTGGCAACCTGACAAGTGGTCGTGATATTACTAAAAGGCTGTCCTCATACAGAATCAATTCGCCCCTGAGTGCACCGGGGAGTCTGAGACTACCAGTAGAGCATTGGTGCGCTCATGGGACGAATTGCTAAACGAAATTCACACCAAGTTCATGGAATATAGGTTTGTAAAACTCTGACCGCACCCCATACCCACCTCACTATAATTCACCTACCAACAATACAATTTATATAGGGGCACCCCTTTATTTACATTGTATCCCTCTACATTTTGGTCACCTGCTCCATTGTCCTCATTCTAATTGTTTAATGTTATTTTATTTGCTGTACCTCATGTACCATAAATATGGTTTGAGCGTATTAAAGTAAAGTTAAAGTTAAAGTCACTCCCTGCAAAAAACTGTTACGGATATTGTCTTTATATTGTTAATCTGCGTTGTCGTGATTTCAGCTCACAATGTTCTTGCATTTTTTTTTCAATTTTACATAACCACTCTTTTGCGTGTGGCTTTCATAGTTCTCAAATTGTTTTAACTCTTTGAACCCTAGCGGCGGTTTTTCCGACCAGCAAAATGATACGTCATAACGACATTAAATAGGATGACTGTTTAGTAAATGTGTCGAGTTGACCAATCAATATTTTCAACGTGCAGCCCCGAGGCTGCACGTTGAAAATATTGATTGGTCTACCCCAAATGATGAATATAGACTCTTCTAATTGCTGCCATTGAACTGGCATGGGAGATACTACTAGAGTTCAAAGGGTTAATAGTTCGTGACGTGCCAATGAAAATATGCGCATACTCATATTTGGCCTACGACTTGAAATTGCCTACATTTTGGACCATTCAGATGCAATTATGAGTTCAATAAATTGTGATAGAAAAAGACAAAGTAATTGCTATGTATGAAATAATGAAACAAAATTGACAAATGTATAGCAGGCGAGTTCTTTAGGTTTCTTCAAGTAACCAACAGATAACTAAATGACAAGAGAAGTGTTTTCACGCTGGGCTGAACTGTCTGGTGCCTCATTATTAGTCATTATGGATATTTCAGAGTGCCGAACAAAGTGTTTTGGGTGCCAGAACGCTAAAGGGAGGGGAGGGGAGTGGGTGTGCTGATGTCAGATCCAAATAAATTGATCCTGTTTTAAAAAAAAATGCACTGACAAAACTTACAATTTATTTCAGGAGTGAACGGACAACTGGTCACGGAAAAATCCGACAGAGCTCGAAAGTTCTGATGAAATCATCGGTAGGCGAAAAGGTTGGACACTGATTCAATTAATGGTCAGGCTGATTGCTGTTGGAACGTAGAGCTCCTTTTGCACTTATATAATAACAGTTTAACCGACTAATTACTGATAATCCACTGGTCTTATCGGGTCGACAGTCTTTACAACAGGCAGTATTTATTTAATTAAATAAATACTTCACACCGTCGCGAGTGACTCGCGACGTGTGAAGTATTTACCTAATTAAATGCTGCCTTTTGTAAAGTTGATAACCTATTATGTTTTATTGACGAAAATAACTGTACCTTTTTACCACTCACTGACAATTAACGTTGAAAATTTATTCAAACACTATTTCTAAAACCTTATTGACAAAAGAAGCAAAAAAATAAATCGTTTCGTCATCGATCGCACTCTTCACTGCCACAATGGCTTTCCTTCACAAGTGAAAGAAACATTTTTGGTGCCGAAATTGCAAGGGCAATTTTTTGGTGCGAAATTAAAATGTTCGGTACAGTTGGTTAAACTGGCACACAGCTGCGTGAACACTGAATTGACTAGCGGAACACGGGGTCTGAAATCATAGGGTAGTGATAAAGACTTGAACGACCCCTATATAGCCGGAAAGCTTTCTGTTAACTCATTGAGTCCTAAAGGCTACTTTTCCTGTCCAGGAATATAATAGTCATGATTTCACCAGGTAGGATGCTCAGTGAATATGTGGGTTAACCAATTACTATTTTCAACGTGCAGCCCAAAGGCTGCACGTTGAAAATATTAAATGGTCTACCACCAGGTAATGAATATGGACTCTTCCACTTTCTGTCCCCGAACCGTCTTGCAAGACACCATTAGGTTTCAAAAGGCTTAAACTAATTTAGATCTCTGCCTCATGGTACGCATTACCATCGAGGAAGGCAACGAAAGGAAAGCAATGAAAACCTGGCATCAAAATTGTTGCTCTTCAATCATCGGTTCATTTCATTTTTTTATGTTCAATTAATGGAAAAAACTAAAAAATCTCGGATGCATTTTTGTTGTATTATGGTTTTATCATTGCTCGAAAGTAATAACCCCGTTGCTAATCCTTTAACACTGCTGCTCTTGAATGGTATCACCATAAAGAATAAAATTTACAGCAATGTGGGGGATCCTATTTTGTATTCATGAGAGATTCAGGGAGCACGGCGCTCAGTGGTTACGGCATTGGACTTTAAACCGAAAGGTCCACGGTTCGATCCCACCCAGGGCACGGTTGCGCTGTGTGCTAAGGTGTGCTGCACGTCGATGTGACACTAATCTTCAATCAATGCTAACCCTGCATGTGCGGAGTTGGGGAGTTTGTCAGTTGCTCGCCAATGCTCGGTGGTTTTCATCTCCAGATACTACGGCTTCCTCCACACGTAAAACTGTCCGACACGAGGTGACCCTGGCTGTCGAAAGTGTCGTTAACCCCCAAAACAAAACATAAACAAATTCATGGGAGGTTCAGTAATAACTTAAATGTAGGATTAAGTTTTTGCTAATCCTCAAACCGCTGCGTTGTGTGACATTATGTGATGGAATGCTACTGTTTTATTGACGTAAGATTTTATGCACGATCTGTTGAAAGAGTTAAACTTAATCTTTCACTTTCCAGTGGTTTCGTTAGATGCTACTGTCATGTCTCTACACAATGTTTTTGAAAACACAATATTTCCCCTCCAGTGTCATTCACCCTTATCCTTTAGATATGATCCTAATCACATACCATTTATATATATGTCCCCCATGGAGTTCGGGGTTGACCTTTAATGCTGTTTTGTTTTCCTCCATACAAAGTACCGTGAAGGAAGTCTACTATTACACTGTGAACATTTATCTCTATAAACACCGTGGAATGGTTACCACCCAGCTATTTATCCGTCACCGTACATTTTACGATCACAACTCCAGTACTACTGAACTTGTAGACTTTAACGTCGACGGTTCGATCCTTACCCGCGTCATTGAACAAAAAATCTAAGCACGATTACACACGTACGGGCACGGTGGCGCTGTGTACTATGCGTACTGAACGTCAATGGTCAACCGCCGCTAACTCTGTTTGTGCCTGGTTAGTAAGCTGATGAGTTTGACAGTGGCTCGCCACTGTTCGGTGGTTATCTCTTCTAGGTACTATGGCTTCCACCACCCATGCACCTGTCAACCACCATGTGACCGTTGGAGAGCCTGACAGTTGTTCGGCGTTGTTCTAGCGTTCTCTCGGGTACTCCTGCTTCCTCAGAACGTAAACGTGCCTGAGATTATATGACCCTGGCTGTTGCAAGTGTCGTGAAACCTCAATAAACAAACAAACTGAACTTCTAATCATTACATTACTCTGATCACAAAAATGGTATTTTTGATCAAATCGTAAACGGATTGCAACACACTTATGTACAAATAGGTCAAGATAAATAATAAATAAATAAAACGAACCGAAATAGCATCCCAGACTCAATGTTGTCGCCTTTTTTGAGTGGATGATATCCTAGTTTTCTGTGAGGGGAAAATGGAAAGATAATTGCCACCCTGTCGCGATCCGATCGAGTTCTCTCTCCACTTATGTGATCAGAGTGCAGTACATATAGGAGTGTTCATATTAACCCTTTACCTAACATGAAAAGCAGACGACACTTGCAAAAAAAATTCTTGAATAACTAATTTTTTTCATTTTTTTGTCTCAAAAACATAGGTTATGACCCCTCGTTGGAACGAGCTCGACGAGCTCGTTCCAACGAGGGGTCATAACCTATGTTTTTGAGACAAAAAATGAAAATATTTTGAAAATTAATTGTCGATTTTTGAGAATAGCGCTGGCCGGTTTTGGCCGTTACGTTGAGTAAACGGTTAAGTGGAAATCATTTTTAGGAACGAAACACGTTTGATTACTTTATCTCTTTCATTCTTGGTTTTTGCATTGCCATAGTCCAAGTTGAAAGATGACTTCTCACACAAGAGTCATTCTCAAGACAGATCAATTGATATTTGTAGCCAGTGGTCATACGACAGCAGGTTCCAAGTCGAGTGTTCACCTCCAGTTCGGCATAGCTCCGGATTACGTCTGTTATGCGGAAGTTCTTAGTGTAGGGTACATCTAACGGTTTACAAGAAAGTGTACTGACAAATTTATCGCAATGTTTTTTTTATCCTTGAATGTTTCTGTCTATTTCTTGAGATATGAATCCCAAAAAACAAAGGTCAAACTGTGTAAATTGGCGTAGCCCAATTACACTATGTTTGGACTTTGTTTTTTTGGGTTCATAACTCAAGAAATAGACAGAAACAAACGATCATTCCTTATAAGTAACATTGATGGGCAATAAAATTAAACACTCTCTACTTTGCGGAGTTGAGATAAAACCCAGGTCGCATCACGCTTCAAAGTGACAACTGAATAAAGGGCATAGTTTTCTGAAATTCTGTTTGAAATAACGATACATTTCACTGAAACATGTTGTTGTGTCATTAAAAATTTTATTGACCAATCAGTTGCGTAACTTAAAAGGAAAATCATAGGCCACGCCCACACAAAACTGCAATCTCCTTTTCCACTTGACGGGAGGGTGCTGTCATTTAAAGCAACACCGAGTAAAATTTAAGTTTGATTTTGACCATTTCCCGAGAAATCGAAAACACAGTTTGTAAATGTGGAGTTCGATTTTAACCCAGATGCCATGAAGTTGGTTGAACTTTGTCTCAGAAAGAGTTCATTCAGGCCATTTGGAAATTGGAAAGTTTTTCTCGCGAATTTCGTTTATAGATTATATTATGACCGGCCATTGTTTATGTTTGATTTGGGTAAAGCGACGAATGCAAATGAGCACCTATTGCGTATAAACAAATTGAACATGGAATAAAAAGCATGATAAGGATTTCATTGTTTATTAAATTTTATTTTGAAAGTTTTTTTAATATGATGAGATAAATTGTAATTATTTTTCAAGTTGAAACAATATGAGCGTGCAGGGCTTTTTTCCATTCACACAGTGCAACATGATTTTCAAGAGAGATATTGGGGGCGTTGTTTAGGGCGGGCATAAATGCGTTTTTTCTGTTCATTGTGTTATGAAAAGAAAAAAAGAAATACTTTAGCCAATCATTTTGCCTGAAAATGCATGAACAGAAAAAAAGATTTAATTATAAGAAAGTGTACTGACAATTTGCAGCGTAAGGGTACGCGCATGGATAAGTGGAAGGACGAGAGGCACGAGGACCTGATCATGAAGTCTTACGGCTGTAAGATTGCCCGGGATGACCACGACAACTCCCCAAACCATAACATACCCTTCCCCGAATCTGTCTTTTTCCTTAACGCACGCGTCTGAATATCGCTCACCTCGACGTCGATAGCAACGGTGTCGTCAATCTGACCTGTAAAGCGTGAACGGAGACTCGTCGGTGAATAACACACGTCTCCAGTGGGCCAAGTGAAACTGATCTGGTGCATGTGCCCACAGCTATTGCAGCCGACATTGACGTCGCCTGGGTATAAGTTGCGGACCAACGTAGGGATGTCGTGGTCTTAAATTGAACTCCCACAACCGATCCATAACTATTCTTGAACACACCCGGCGACCAAGAGTGCTTAAAACTTGACTCGCCGTCTACGTGGCCATCTGAAATCGATTATGGAGGTGTGAGTGTGAGAGACGTATGCCTCAATCTTGACGTGGCGACGTAACGCGTGTACGTCTGCTCCTGGGACGGTCAGCTAATCTTGCTGTGGCTCGGAGTCGCCCAAGTAAAAGAGCTATCCTTGACTCGTGAACGCAAATAGCTGGGAGACGAGACATTGCGATTGGTCCTGCATAATTAGAGCAATAGCCCTTCCCCTATCAACTTTGGACATTCGTGGCACTTTGCTTTTCAGTCGAGTTGAAATGAAATGTCATGCAATCGATGTGTACTGTTCACAACTTCGATTTGGTATGGTACTGAAGCCCATAGCAAGTGGGAGTGCGCCGAATGCACGCTTTGTCGGAAAACCTGTTGAAAGCATGCAGCGTCGCACTGGCCATGATTGACTAAATTTTAACCAAAGGCTCTTTAGGCAGTACACTGAGGAAGCTATATGTCAAATGTTACTACATTTGGTCTACGGATAAAAATATTATATTACCAAAACTGAACTTGCGTTTCTTTTTTCCATCAGTATAAATTATATATCTGCTTGGGAAATTACGCTGTCCTTTTAATCTGTACCTAGCATTAGCCATACTGCTCTCAAACCATTTCGTCTTGGAGAGCTTTGGAAAAATATCACAATTTGCGATGTTGAATGGCGTGAACTGGTTGAGTATACTGTGTCCATTGACGTGGGGTCAGGGTGAGGAACTCTGTTGTTACCCGTACAAGGATGTCCGGAAAGTTGGGATTCACGTGGAACGGCAAAAACGGAAAGCCGGGAAAAGCATTTATCAGAGAGTGGTAATTTGGGCCACAGCTTTCTGACCTCTTTGTGATGGGTGTAGCTGTATGGGAGGTAGATGAGGGTAAGGGGGATACGTTTAATGTACGCCTTTGTTGTGGGTATAGATATGTTATCCCCATTTTGACCATTAGCCAGATCCGATCCGCTTACGGCAATGAAGAAGAAACAGCCTTGAAATTATAGTTTGGTAAGTTAAACTGAGTTATAGTTACACAATAATCTTTGAATTTAGGATGACTTTCCATATTATTATTAATTACATAATTACCTCCAAATAGCTCATTACAGAATATATAATTCGCAACACGTCTAATACGGGAATGACGACAGAAGCCAACGTCGACGTCGGAACGTTGTAAGTGAGTTTGGTTTCGGAAGTAGAAATGAATTAACCCTTTACCTAACACGAAAAGCAGACGACACTTGCAAATAAAATTCTTGAAGCACTATTTTTTAATGTTTTGCGTCAAAAACATAGCTTATGACACCTCATTGGAACGAGCTCGTTGAGCTCGTTCCAATGAGGGGTCATAAGCTATGTTTTGTGACAAAAAATGAAAAGGTAATAAAAACTGAATGGTGAATTTTGTGAATAGCGCTGGCCGGTTTTCCGTTACGTTGGGTAAAGGATTAATCGTCTCTAATATTTCATTAACTGTTTACCTTCTACAAGTAGCAGACGACAATTGTAAAAAAGGAAGAAGAAATTCCTGAATATCTAAACCTTTTCTTTTCATTTTTGTCTTGGAAACATAGCTTTTCGCCTCATTGGAAAGATTTCGACGAGGTCGTCTCAGTAAAGAGCCATAAGCTATGCTTTCAACGCAAAAGTTGAAGAAATAATAAAAAATTGTTCGGAGATTTTTTTGAATAGGGCTGGCCAGTTTAGTCGTTAACCTTTTACCTAACATGAAAAGCAGACTACACTTGCAAAAACAATTCTTGAATAACTATTTTTTTCAGTTTTTGTCTCAAAAAACATAGGTTATAGAAATAGGCATAGAAATTTCATTAGCGGAATAGTGACTCATTAAAGATCCTCTCTCTATATATTTTAAGCTAAATATATTAATTAGTCTACACTTCGTGGTCACTGAACAGCCTTCTGGTGGAACGAAGCATGTGTGATGGTTTTATTGGCGAATTCACTCAACGCCCCTCAACCACATGTAATTATTTCAAACGAAATGGTCAGCTTTGAACACACGATTTTATTACAAACACATGTAAACTATATCCAAAACAAAGAGAGAATACAAATTAACCCCGTAAAATTAACTTCACACGTTCGTGCTATCAGGGGTGGGAGGACTGGGCCAAAAAAGTTTCCGGGAAACGTCCCGGTTTTCGGTGTCCGGCAGGGGTGGGGTGGAACCTGGACAAAGTTTGATTTTTCGAACCAAAAAAAAAACGCTGCTTTCTTGCATCTGAGGGTTCAATGCCAGTCCACGTTGAGGGCATTTTCGACGGCATGTGTCATCTTTGTCATTTGGCAAAATTGGTTGCACCAAAGGGGGGCCCCGGATTCATCAGGCCAAATATAGTTCAGCCCAATGGGAGAAAATTTTGATTTTTTGAAACGAAAGAACGCTGTTTCCTGGCATCTGACCGATCAATGGCAGACTAGACTGCTGGTATATCGAAATGGCCTCTATGTGGACTGCCATTGGCAGTCCACATAGAGGTCATTTCGATAAACGAACAGTCGATGCAATCATATCCATTTCGCCTTTTGGTCATTTTCACGAAATTCCAACCCGTCTCTGCGTGCTACGGTTCTAACATGAATCATTATTGATAAATATTTTTGGATCCACAATTTCTACCCTGAACTAGGTGGCTGTTGCTGTTAACTCTTAGAAAGTGAGTCGTATACCAGACAACAAAATGCTGTGGTTACAACACACTGAAAAAAAAAAAAATGGCCGCCGTAGGCTTGTACGGCCGCCGTAGACTTTTCACTTTCCACGGGTGGGCAATATTACCACGCACGCAATAATATTAGATTTCAAGCACTAATTTTGCGAATAATCATCTAAACGTTAATTACAACCCGGTGCTTAATTAAGTAAACTTTTGCTGATGATGATTTTTATTACCTGGTAAACGCATTCACGGACAACACAGCCCGCGCAAGAATTACGACCAGTCCACGGCGACTCTACTCTAATTTCCGTTTTTTTTCGAGAAGCATTGATGCTGAATTCAAACCTAATCTGGTGTAATATGGTGTAATTAAATTTCCGTTACGCCCATTGTCCTCCCAACACAACATATTCGCCGGCTACATCCCAGTAGAATACAATATTGCGTTTAACAAATTAATAATGACTACGTATTTGTGTTACTTAACGGCAGAACAAATTGCGAAGATAGATTCGAAGCGGATTTGCACATATGTAAAAAAAAAGTTCTTTGTTTGTTAATAGCCCAGGCAAGCTGTTATTCAAACATTGCCTCGGGCGATCGACATTTTATCTGTGTTACAACAGGTGCGTAGTTTGCAACAGACGACCACCCGAAACCCGCGGAGACGCAAATTGGGCAGAGCGAATCGTCCATATATGAAATCAGCGCGTAGTTATCAAACTGGTGGTCGCTTCTATAGAGCTCAAAGCACCCATTAGCAATCGCATTCTTCAAAGGGGGACCGCCCAACCGACTCTTGGAGATATCTGTATGATACCCAAGAACGCGATAAATATCTCTGGGAGTCAGAGTCCGCTTGAAGGAAAGTTGGGTGTTGCAATGAGTTGCTGGGCTAAGTAAACGCAAAAGTAGTTTTATTTGGCGAGAGACATTTATGTGTATTTGAAGTTACTAGACTGAGTGAATCGAGCGGTTGGGGTGGAGGGGGGAGTGCGAGCCATAGATGCAGTTTGACTGTTGCGTATGACACAACAGTAAAGTTGTTTGGAGGGAGCTATCACAAACTCGTAGTTGGACTCAAGCTAGCTTCCAATGTGCTGAGAGACTAGACCTGAGAGTTGTATGTTGCTTTCGTTTATTAAAAGTAACAAAAGGAAACTGGGCTTTATTCTACTAATGTCATATGTGTTTCCCTAATAATTTCTTGCTTATTAATTGAACCTTCCTCGCTCATCTAATACTTTTAACCCTTTACTGACGAATCGCCCGCATCCGACCGCGTAATATGCAAACTCAGCAGTTGAAAAAATATTATTTTTTTAAAAATTTCAACAAAACCATATCATGTGACCCCTCATTGGAACGAGCTCGTCGAGCTCGTTCCAACGAGGGGTCACATGATATGGTTTTGTTGAATTTTTTTTAAAAATTTAAAAAAATTATATTTAAAATAATAAATTTTGATATCGTCTGCGTTGGGTAAAGGGTTAGATAACATTATCGAAAATCGATTTTCATGACAATATAAGTCAGGGATCCGCCAAGTACAGAAGACATATCAATGAATGTCCGTAGAATATCACAATGCCTTCGAAAAGTTGAAATGTTTATCATATCATACCTTATGGTATCACAGCACTAAATTTTTCCCATAGCCGACCATTATAACGTTCATGCGAAAAAGAAAATATGATCGCACCACTTTAATTTTGGCATTCAAATATCTCTGTCAAGCATAGCCCTTCAGACAACTTTTTCTGAACTGAAAACAGGGGGTCATGCAACAAATAACAGAGAAAAACCTGCCGGAAGGGAAGTAACGGTCACATATACATATTGTTCAGGGAATTCCCAACAAAAACACACCAACAGTCAATTGTATTTTTTAGGTCCAAAAAGTCATCAAATCACCCTCTTTATTGATCTGGAATATTCAACAATAATGAAAGATAGCAGTAGAATGTTTCAAATGTTTACTGAAACAACATATTTTTCCAAGGCTGTTTATTTTTGGATATTGCATTATTTCCGAGTGCAAAATGTCAAGGCGGATAACTCAGATATTTAGTTCAGTGATACCTTATAAGATAGCGAGAAATTACTTGCAAATATTTTTCAATATGTATTGCCACGAATAGATATAAGAAAATCGCAATTAAAACAGCGCTAGCATGCTTTTAAAAATACCAATTATTTTTTAAGTAGATACCAGAGTTATCTCATTCATAATGGAAAGGAAATCTAAGTTATAAGCAGCTCTTGGAAATTTAAATTTCTTGCCATCACTCGTGAAATAATCATGGTAACTACCCCAAATAGTAGATAACCCATATTTCTTTCTTTATTTCTAAAGTAGTTTTGTCTCGCGCAAAAAGTGACGTAAGCAAATATAGTGGCATGGTCTCCTCTTACGATCGAACATTATCGACAGCTTGGCTAGAGGCCGCTCATATAGGTCACCACAGTCAAGTAGACATTGGCTATTCTCTAGACATGAAGCATAAGAATCTACAAATCGACGCTTCAGTGCTAGAATGTCCTATGTCCCCTATGGGACATAGGACATTCTAGCTCTCAAGCGACGAAATGACTGGTGAATTTTACGCATGTTCTCCGTATTCAATATACTATGAGACGTACAACATGGTAGAACAACATAAAACGTCATACTATCCCTTAACCCATTGAACCCGAAAGGCCGCTTTTCCGGTCCAGGGTCGTGGTACGAACTAACTTCATAAAGCAGACAGATGCACACTGAATTTGTATGACAGACATACCAAGTTTTTCAACGTGCAGCCCCAAGGCTACACGTTAAAATATTGATTGACTTTCACCCAAGTAACGAATATAGACTCTGTCATTTAATGGCTCTGAACTGACACGGAATATACTATTAGGGTCCAAAGGGTTAACTTATAATAGCAATCCTTCATTAAGTCTTTAAATGAATTTCACAAGCTGCTCCTATATTCCGCGACATAAATGCTAGAGAGAAATTGAGCGTTTTGGGGATGTTAAGTTGAGTTTACAAGAGAAGTAGATTTGACAGGGCAAAGATATAATATTATGTCGGACTGATATCCCACAACATGCTGTAGTCACATCGGGTTTTATGCACTCAACCGAAAGACGGCTGCCCATTTGTTAAATAAATATACGGATCTCTATCTTTCCGACGGCAAATCCAAACAATTTATAACACTGTGGTATTCATCAAACTGAACGATTCGCCACAAACTTCTTACCTTTGAACGAAAACGGAATTTTCATTTCCTTTCTCAACAATGAAGAGGGCTGTTTTGTAAAAATGGGATTTCGAAAATGTTTTTCACCAAATACCCACAGACGACTTGGTAAACCGCGACGCGCGCCAGCGCTTGCGCTTCACAAACTTTGGATGGGTGCGCCATTAGCCTCGTGCCAAGGAATTCCATTTGTGGAGAAATACATGCACAACACATACGTTAAGTAAAGGGAAATAAATCATTCGCAACAGTACTTAGAATATTGGGCACAAAGTAAATGGAACTCTGTTCGTAGTATGTCTTCGTCCTTAACGATACACTGTACTAAGAGGATCTCCAAGGAGTCCCCAGTTTATTTCAAAATTTACAAAACTAGTTCAATAAATTAGGTTAGGATCGAGCTTTAGCTCGGTCCAAACCTAATTTACTGGACAAGTTTTGTAAATTTTGATTTCAACTGGGGACGAGTTAAAAATTTATTATATTCAATTCAATTCAGTTTATTGTACTTTTACACCTTTACGGTAAAGTGTACAGTATAACAAATAACATAGTAATAGTTGACAATAATATAATAATACATCAGAAGTACAAGTTATGTCGTTTTGTCTATTGATTGGGTGCTAAAAGCACATATTTGGGCCTCACTGGAGGGTATTGGTACCCAACTAAAAGTCTTCATGTTCTGTGGATATGTTTCAGACTCAGTTGAAACAAGAAAACACTTTGTCCATATGGAGTCGTCCTGTTGCAATCCATTGCAGAGTGTTCACAGGGATTCTCCAATAAATTGCAACAAGACAAAACCACGTGAACAAACTCTGGCACTACAATTGGTCTGGCACTCTACCAGTTAAACCGGACTCCTTGTTTGTGGAACAAAACGTTTGAGCGAAGTATGACTTTACAATGTAGTATACCAATATACCAAATTATAAGATCAAAAACCCCCACAAGAAGTAGACACTTAAAAGGAACGAGAAACAAGCAGCGGCTTCTATAAGGTCTGCGATTACGTTACAACTTAAGGCACGTTGTTTTGTCCGCAATATCCGCGTCAGGAAATAGTCCCCTATAAAGAATAGACTGCAATGTATTTAGTGACGGAAATTTTATGACATAATTTCGAATAAACATCAGCTACTGTCACAGACAACAAACGTTTATCATTCTCCGTCCAAAGGTCTGAATCTACAGTTAGTCTCCGATGCTTGTTGGGCCGTGCATTACTATTTTTAATGAATGAGCTTAATAACCGGAAGAAGTGTCAGATCAAATAATAAATAATAATAACTCGACACCATCAAACTGACGAAGTCATTCTCTCAACTGAACAAACTGCGGTACGGTCGAAATTTTCAGTCCACTTTTATGAACACAGCACAGCACAGCAGAGTATTTTTTCTTTAATCGTGAACAAAAAACACTGTTATTTTCTTTAATCGCATTTTAAATTTTTTTTTCTAGTTTAGCTGACCCATATTTAAATATTAGCGCCTCTGGCGGAAACCGCACATGCCAAATACATTGCGGGGGCGCGGGCACACGTTTTACGAATCGAAGACCTGATCCAGACACACTGCTTCAATCGTTTCTCATGTATTTTGAAAAAAAACATTTTGTGAGGTACTGCTTCAGTGGCAACCTAACCCGCTAGTCCGGTGTGTCAGGGACATTATTTTAATATGTTTTTTTTTAGAAATTTCAATTCATATCAATTTTCGACAAATTCACACCAATATACATGGCAGACTACAGTTGTTAACTTCATTTATAGTTATAAGATGGCTTTGAGAGAGAGAGAGATCAAGAGCGCAATTTGTTCATGTACCATAATCCCGAGAGCAAAATATCACCCTCGCTGCATTTTGAATACGCTAAATGACTTTCTCGGGTAGATATCTTATTACAGACTGATATAAGGAAGGTTAATTTCACGAAACAAAGCGGCGCAAAATAGCCTTCACGTTCCAAAAGAGAATGACAATTGTACCGAAATCGAACCATATGAATGTATTTTTTTCACATTCCGACAAAAATTCGTCTCTAAGCGTAAACCTATCATGTACATAAACATGTTAAATGTAGACCAAACGTAACCTCCCCGCACACTGAATTTAAAATACAAACACAATTTCAAGGAACAAAGTTGTTCCGCAACAAAACCTGGAATCTACCCAATTCAGATTTGTTTGACAGAGCTCAATGAGCCCTGTCAAACAAGATTGAATTCTTTAAATCTTTAGCTGTATTATGGGAAAAATTTGCTTCTGGAAAATATATCTCGACATCAATATGCAGAGGGTTCCACAAAAATGTTAAGTCTTGAATATAACATTTCAAATGCTGATCAAGAAAATGACGACGAGAGCGTTAAAGTTCTTGTAGTTTTAGATTTATTTTGTTGCACTAGAACAGCTGTACCAGCATGTCGTCTCTGGTGATAATTCCACGGCTAACTGCCAGCCATAGTTCTTTGGCAGACGTACTTTCCTAAGTCATGACTGACTTCACGGATTTCTATAACTGTTTAGGCAAACGTATGCGGTTAATCGACGGTATTATAACCCCCTCCAATATACGACCAGTGCTAATCACAAAAATCGCCATTCAAATTGTATTATTTTTTAAATATTTGCCTACACAACAGAGTTTATGAACCTTCACATGAACAGGCTCCGCCAGCTCGTTCCAATGAGTGTCATTTATATATTTACTGGTGTTTAAGGCCACATACTTATGCACAATGGCTAATTGTGACCGCAACACAGAGATAAAGTCAAGTTCATTCAATCGTTCATATCCATCTTGACCATTTTAGAGCACTTCCACCCCAAGCATTGGTGACTGGGGTCTATTTTACCAGTAAAACAGAACTTGTTTGCCGCAGTAAAAAATACTGTTTCACTTCCCGGGGTTCCCACGGGGGAATAAGTGTCATAAGATATGTTTTGGAGGATAAGATGGAAATATTTACTCGGTCCATAAATCATTGTACATGTAAGTATGTGTTTTCCCCTAAACGTGTTTGGTAGTCGGGCAATCTGAAAGCTTCTTAGAGATTCAGAGTCTGGTCTTCGGTTCGAATCCCACCTGCGGCAACCGCGTTGAGTCCTTGGGCAAGACACGTAATCCTAATTGCCCTTGTGGGGGCACGGTGTCGTTGTGTACTAAGACGTACTGCACGTCGATGGTGCGCTTGTCTTCAACCAATGTTAACCCTGCATGTGTGGAGTTAGTACGTTGGGGAGTCTGACAGTTGCTCGCCGTTGCTCGGTGGTTCTCTACGGGTACTTCGGCTTCCTCCACCTGTAAAACTGTCCAACATGAGGTGACCCTGTCGAGAGTGTCGTTAAACCACAAAAAAGAAATAAGATTCAGAGTTCGGCTATAAGTTATCAACTCAGCATCCCACCTAGGATATTTGTCTCTATTGAAATTTCTTCTGTTGTGAACGTTTCTATTGAAGGTTCATGATTGGGAATTTTTTTTTTTAAATAAAGATTCCGCAGATATTTTATTTCTAACGTAACTACAAAACTATGGCGAATCAAAAATGTACTTGGTAGAAGCACACATCTGAAGCCACCATCTGCAAATAATAGGTTTCTCTTAACGGTTTATGCGATAAAACGTCACGGTCAAACTTTGTATCGAGGCAGATCTACACATTTGGTAAAACACATATGAAATCTGTCTCAGGAGCCTGAAAAGCTATCTTTAGTGGCATACCTTGTGTCGCGAATTTCGGAAAAACCAATGCAAAAATGTTAAATCTAATCAGTTGTCCAACATCAATTGTCATGCAATTGAGGTCGAGGTGTGTGACGCTTTGGGGCAGTTAAACAGCTAGACCTAGTTCTTAGTTGGCGCTGAATCATTCATCACAAAGGCCTCGATTCAATATGAAATAAACACAGGGTATGGTGAATGGGTATACTACTAATACACACTCGAACTAGAGATTCCACTCAGGCAATAACCCATATTACTTATGAAAACCATGGAAGCATTACCAGAGTTTCTATCAATAAACCCCAAAGTTGAACCAGATGGAACATTAGCGGAAATTTTGGTTGTGCTTCTTGTGCCCTTTTAAATATTCGGTGCTTAACGTTTGAGTGGGAAATCACACCACAGGTGTTTTGGTGAGAATCCACGCTTCGTACGCTGTAGAGTTTGACAATATTTTGATCTATAATCAGGTATATAAAATTCCAAAAAATTCCACAAATGCCTTCATAGGTTTACACAACCTATGACTCAAGTCACAGGTAATCACTTGTATTGGCGATAGACTCGCCTTGTGATCGGGACAGTGCAACGGAGGCTTGAAAGCAAGTTTGATGGTATATAGAATCGTAAGATCTATCCTAACCCAACTGAGAAAGCTAGCTCATGGGTAAACATTTAAACATGGACCAGAAATAGAACCTCAGTCAAGTCGGAAAAATGAAAGACTATTAGAAGTAAGCACTTTCGCTGAAAAAATTTTGAGAGTTTTTCTTTCGGTTCGCTTTCAACCGAGTCATTTGGAGTCTGAATATATGATGCCGAGAGAGAGAGTTTCCTTCTGCTCCAGTGACAAGCGGAACCTATTCACCCACAGAGCCCCCCCCCCCCCCCCCCCCCAACCATATCCAAAAGGTCTACATAGTTGAGTACTGTTGCGTAGTTCTTATTAACACAGCTGAATCTGCAGTGCTGAAAAGCACAACATGAAATGATGAAAATCACTTTCGTATTTTCCAGCTTGCAAAACAATTTGAAATAAGTCGAAGAATTGTTGTAACACCACCAGTGATTAGACATGAGCCCGGGAAACCTCTCTCTGAGATCATTTACGAATCATAGTCAGACACTGCCATTATAAGTGAAAAAATGTTGAGACAGAACTTTTCTTACAGTTATCAGACAAGTTACGTTCACAGCTTGCAACCTTTCTGCAAACAAACGATCAGCGTTATTGAGATAAATACATGAGGACATTTTAGACCGAATATTATTCCGGATAGAAATTATCATATCTGAATAACATTACTAGTCTGGTATATAAACGTGCAGCTGTTTTATCCCTTTACCCAACGCAGACGATATCAAAATTTATTATTTTAAAAATATTTTTTTTAAATTTTTCAAAATATTTCAACAAAACCATATCATGTGACCCCTCGTTGGAACGAGCTCGACGAGCTCGTTCCAACGAGGGGTCACATGATATGGTTTTGTTGAAATATGTTGAAAAATTTAATTTTTTCAACTGCACAATTTGCATAATACGCGGGCGGATGCGGGCGATTCGTTAGGTAAAGGGTTAAAATGGTTGATTAAAGTTAAGGAAGCATTTAACCGAAGCTATCACTATGGGTTGAGTCTTTCAGACATGCTGTGTTCACTTGCTAGAATAAACACCTATGCCGTCAAAATGAATTTGATAAATGAAGCGTTTATTTATGTTCGATATAAAACACTTACTGCCAAATTATGTCGGATTACTAGCAAAACTATAACCTAGTTATTGAATATGCAAGCAAGTCCAGTTATACAGAAATGTGAGGGATAAAAAAACAAACAAACACAAAAATGAATATAAAAACCCGAATCCCCAAAACTATATACAAGTTGCAGGTGACAAACTCATGATGTCAAATACGGACACTTGCCAAATCCCATTCATGTACAATGATGCACAGCCCCCTACTTATTTCTTATTCGCTGCTACCTAATTTGTAAAACTCTGGGGAGTATTTTACATGTTATGGAGGTTGGCAGATTCAGAAAACCGAATGTCGACCCGCCCTCTTTAGTTAGCACGGCGGTCCTAAATGCAGATCAATCACCCCAAAATTGAAGGTTCGTAGCCCGGATGTTTAAACAGAGGACTGAGACGTCAGCGCAATCTATCGCCCCCCCCCCCCCCCACACCTTCCGCACATGTAGCATACCGTCCGGTCTTTCTGACACTTCACTCAGAATGAGGAAGATACTCCGTCGAAATATTTTACAGAAAAATTTCAATTCCGACCAAAACTGGACAATTGGCTTGACCACTTGGTAGGACGGCCGACCAGCAAATCTACGGGACGCCGGGGCGTTAGTGTGCCTCTGGCAAATCACGTTCGTATATTATATGCAAACACACCAACACCAACTTGGCAGAAAAGGTGTACTACAGGCTCAATAAAAGTGCATTAAAACGCAATATGATTTAGCTTCTTAACAGAATAACAATAACAATCCTATGAACGGATACATTTAGAGAAGAAAAGAGAAGAGATTATTAATATTCCGTACTCTTTGTTTTTCTCTTTGGGCGATCAGTTTCAAACTTTCATAAATTTTTAAACAAATCAACAGCACATTTATCAACCCTTCATCTAGATAAATCGTAAACCAAAGGAGTTTTTTTCCGTCTAAAAATTGTAGCTCGGGAATACTATAAAGCGAAAAACACTTCAGATAGAAGGAGGTTTAAAAAAAGATACTAGATCTGTTTCGGGAAGTATACAGCACCTAAAAAAAATACACCTAAAACCTGGACGTTCATGTATGATTAAAGTTGTTTCATTGATGAACTCAAACGGAGTATTACGAAGATGCCTTTTAATTTTCAGGATTTACAGGAAAGTTAGCCCCCCTTAATTTTATAAAGCTGTCTGTAAATTTAACACTAAGGGTATGGGCATTTCATATAAAGATTTACATTCCGAAATGTTAACGAAGTAGGATCATCGATGTGCGCATCATTTCACGAACATAGGGCATTTTCTGTGAAGTAGTATAAAAATACAAAAGGTGAGTTTTTATAATTTTTGCCCAATCAGTTTCAACGTTTGACTATTATTTTCTGTTCAAACCCATTATAAAAATGTAAGAAAACGGACATTTCACTATTTTTTTTATGTTTTGTACCTTGTTTAGTGTTCATTATATCAAATGTGCGCGTCGTGACATATTATACAGGCACTGCTCTTACCATTAATACAAATAACTGGAAGGTGAGATTTGCCTTTTTTCGTTTTTTTCGTGGGAAGAATAAAATCTTGCAAATTACTGTACAAACACATTCACTAAATAAAGAGCCAAAGACGACACTTACACTAAGTGTTGGGGGGGGGGGGGGGGGCTGAGATACTGATATATATTCTTAATGACGGATTATCTGTGAACTAATTGCTTCTAATGAGCTTTCCATAAAAACAGAGTTAGGTTTTTTCGCTTATTAAAAGTAACAAATGGAAACTTGGCTTTATTTTCTACTGATGTCATAGGCGTTTTCCTAGCAATTACTTGTTTAATTGGACCTTCCTCGTGGGTCTAATAATTTCAAGGGAAATAACTTTATCGAAAGTCGATTTTTGTGACGATATCAGTCAGTGATGCAGTTTCCGACTGTGTCACGATCTGGTTGGAATTCTTTGACAGCTTTCTTGCACACAACACTGTAGCCTACAGTACGTCCCTGTGGACTGGTCGTAATCCACGCATGGGCAGTGATGTCCACGCATGCGTTTACAAGGTAATAAAAATCATCAGCAGCAAAATTTTAATTAATGAAGCACCGAGTTGTACCCGGTGCTTCATTAATTAAATTTTTAATAATCAATCCTATAATTAGTGTTTGGCATCTAATATTATTGCGTCCGTGGAAATTTGCCCACCCCTGGAAAGTGACCAGTCCACGGCGGCCGTACTGTACCACCTCTCGAAAACGTAATGCGAAAACGTTGCATATCAGATGTTTTTTTTCGTTTGTTGCTCTTGGCTCACTCGTGATTTCGCAATATTTTATTCATAAAATCCCGATCCAGTGGTGTAAATCTCGCGATCAGATCGTGACATGAGCACGAAAGGGGCAACCATGGGGTTTATTGACTTTATTTACTGAAGGGGAAGGTTCCAAAATGAAGACGCCACATAAAACGACAAGATGGTCGGGTTTTAAAATCCTACTTTGCAATCCAGTTAACCCTCTGCACCCTAATGGCATATTCCATGCCAGTTCAGAGCCATCAACTGGTCGAGTCAATATTCCTTACTTGGGAGAAGACCAATCAATATATTCAATATGGAGCATTGGGGCTGCACGTTGAAAATTTCGATTGGTCTACCACTCAAATTCACTGAGCAACTATATACTTTGTGAATTTAGGCCGTATTATGATATTGGATCGGGAAAGCTGTCTTTCGTGTTCAAGGGGCTAAAGGGGTGGCGACTTTCTGGATTTAACTGGGCAATAGGTTAATGAGAGAATGTACTAACCTTGCGAATTGCCAAGTTGCTCGTTTTTCACGATCCATTGTAACATCATCATTATTCTGTTCCTTATCTCTCGCACAAGTAGTCTGATAAAATCCCATTAAAAACAAAATGAAAACTGAAAATGTTCTTGCATTCCTTATGTAGCCTTTTTTCGGAAATACACCTGAACAATGCCCCATCACCATGATGCGTTACAATGAAAAACTCGAACTAGTGACCAGGCGTTTGATAAATTTTCACTCTCTCCGGAGAGGAAGGATATTCTATCTTCTTTACATTCATGAAAGATATACTTCAGAGAGGAAAAATCGCAACATCCTGTTCTTTGAATGAAATCAGCTGACATTTAGTGAAACTAATTTGGGAATTCTTCCAACTTTTTCCAATAAAAAAGAAATATAAATTTCGAGAAAAATCTCACATTAAATTCTTATCATAAGCTAATCATGGACATCTTTTCATATTTTTTTACCCATCTCTCGAATTACAGAGTCTGAGATGGAGTGTTGTATGTAAAGAGTGTGTAATGTTTATTGCCATCTCTGTTATTACAATCACTAGCGGTGTATGAGTATTGGAAACAATCTTGTTCGACAGAAACACATACCAGAATCTCCGAGCAAGTCAATTATCCAATAAATATGACGATGAAGCAGGCTGCTCTGTTCTTGGAGAGAAATCATTGGGTGATAGAAACGCAAGCTCGTGTATTACTGTGGATGGGAGAAATGCAGTTTATTAATTCAATGCCGCAAACAGCCTTATAATCAATAGGCTGAATGTAACCGAGTTTATTGAATACTTTCAGTTCAAGTCTTTCTGACCAATACGTGTATAATTTGTACAGTCAAATATTTGATTCCTTATAGCAAGGGCTGCGGTGCGACTTTGAAAGTGTGTGTTGGGGGTGAAGTGAAAGCGGCGATTCCCAAAACTCTAGAAAATTATGTGAAAATGTGACCAGAGAAGCAATCTGTGTGATTTGAGTAGGGGTGGGTATTAGTCCATTAATTCCCTACAGTACAATCGCCGTGGAGTGGTCGTAATCCACGCGTGGGCAGTGATGTCCACGTATGCGTTTACCAGGTAATAAACATCATCATCAGCAAAATTTGCACTCGGTGCTCCGTTAATTAAATTTTTGATTATTATTCCTATAATTAGTGTTTGAAATCTAATATTATTGAATCCGCGGATATATTTCCCTCCCGGTGAAAGTGACCAGTCCACGACGGCCGGCCGTACTGTATAACCTTTTACCTAACATGAAAAGCAGACGACACTTTGCAAAAAAAATCTTGAATGCAAAAAAAATCTTGAATGACTAATATTTTTCATTTTTTTGTCTCAAAAACATAGGTTATGACCCCTCATTGGAACGAGCTCGACGAGCTCGTTCCAACGAGGGGTCATAACCTGCGGTTTTTGAGACAAAAAATGAAAAAATAATGAAAATTAATTGGCGATTTTTGAGAATAGCGCTGGCCGGTTTTGGCCGTTACGTTGGGTAAAGGATTAAATCGCCCAGACCACACAATAGTCCTACAATGTGTACTCTGACACGCTCCGTTTAGAGTAGTAACCACTCTGACCCCCGCCCAACCACGATTCGAATAATCACCGACTCAAATGTAAGTTCTTTTCAAGATGACCAGTGGATGACAAGCAATCAAGCTCATTGCGTTGACTAATTTCAAATATTTTGAGCATTGTTGGCCAAAGAACTGAGGGGGCTGCCCCTCCGACTCCGCCCGCCCCTGCCTTTCAGTACAAAAGATCGCGATCCGGTCACGAAATATTTACACCAGTGCCGAGGCAGGGGCGTGGCGGCATAAGAGGGTTAGGGTTAGGTTTTGCCTCACTCCCGGTCAAAATTTGGCTGTACGTTGAAAATATTAATTTGTCCCCCCCCCCCCCCCGAAAAAAAAAATGAATATGGACTTTTCCAATTGCTGCAGTTGAACTGACATGGAAGATAACACCACGGTTGAAAGGGTTAAGCCTCACACCACTAACAAATGAAGTTTTTATTCCCTATGGTAATAGATCTCGTGACATTTTATCGGTGGGGGTGACCATTTATAGCGTACATTCTGTGAGTTTTTGACCATATGTCATGTCATTTTCTATCTTGAGTCAATATTTCGTCCCGTGAGTGCAACAAAGTGCCATCTGCAATAATGCATTACAGATGGCGCCTTGTTGCTCCAAAAGATGATTCCCAACACAAGAATCCAAAGGTCACGTATTCCGAGTGATCTAGTGTATTATTTAACCCTTTACCTAACACGAAAAGCAGACACTTTCAAAAAAAAATTCTTGAATAACTATTTTTTTTCATTTTTTTATCTAAAAAAAATAGGTTATGAAACCCCTCATTGAAAAGAGCTCGTCGAGCTCGTTCCAATGACAAAAAATGAAAAAATAATGAAAATTAATTGGCGATTTTTGAGAATCGCTCTGGCCGGTTTTTGCCGTTTCGTTCGGTAAAGGGTTAACGTGTGCGCATTGTCCGGATTTGCATTACATCGCTTGAAATCGGACAACTCTTATGCAGGAGAGTAACAGGACAAAGAGAGAATATCAATAACAAAGAAGACTTGCTGTTGGCTTTCAACCTGCAGATGATATTCGAGTTCAGTTTCTCGAGAAAATTGAAGGACACTCATAGCAGAAGGACTATTGAGCAGAAATACATATGGCCATGCAACAGCTTTAACCCTTTACCCAACGAAGACGATATCAAAATTTATTATTTTAAGTAAATTTTTTTTAAATTTTTCAAAAAATTTCAACAAAACCATATCATGTGACCCCTCGTTGGAACGAGCTCGACGAGCTCGTTCCAACGAGGGGTCACATGAAATGGTTTTGTTGAAACTTTTTGAAAAATAATATTTTTTCAACTGCTGAATTAGCATATTACGCGGGCGGATGCTTTGATTCGTTGGGTAAAGGGTTAATAGAGGCATAACTAGAGTTGCTGGTTTCATGTCCGCGTGGCTCTGATTAGCTTTACTTTTACATCAACTTTCAGGCTATTCTTTCCATACATTCTTCATCCATTAACTCTGACGCCATAATTTACGAAACGTAATTATGCGCAGTGTCACTTGAAACTTTATTTACTGTATTTCACTGTTTGCATTTCCATTGTTTACCATAACGTGTTACTTATTTTTTCTCTATCCATATCAGTTATACGGCAGCGTATTAGTACGGCAGCGTATTAGCGCCATTTCGTTTTTTGCGTAACTTGTGTTAAATTGTAATTACAATTTAGCTAAATTGTAATTACAACTTAATTAATTGTAATTACAACTTAATAAATTGTAATTACAACTTAGCTTAAATTGTAATTACAATATAGCTTAAATTTTAATTACATATAGCTTAAATTGTAATTACAACTTATTTATATTGTAATCACAACTTAGCTAAATTGTAGTTTCAACTTAATAAATTGTAATTACAACTTAATAAATTGTAATTAAAACTAAGCTTAAATTGTAATTACAATATAGCTTAAATTGTAATTACAATATAGCTTAAATTGTAATTACAACTTATTTATATTGTAATTACAACTTAGCTAAATTGTAATTACAACTTAATAAATTGTAATTACAATTAGCTTAAATTGTAATTACAATATAGCTTAAATTGTAATCACAACTTAATAAATTGTAATTACAACTTACTAAATTGTACTTACAATTTAATAAATTGTAATTACAACTTACCTTAAATTGTAATTACAATTTAAGGTATATTGTAATTACAATTTAAGCTATATTATAATTACAATTTAAGCTAAGTTGTAATTACAATTTATTATGTTGTAATTACAATTTATTAAGTTGTAATTACAATTTAAGCTATATTGTAATTACAATTTAAGCTAAGTTGTAAATACAATTTATTAAGTTGTAATTACAGTTTATTAAGTTGACAATTTAACATAAGTTTTCGCAAAAAACGAAATGGAGCTAATACGCTGCCGTATATTTGATAAGATTTTGTTTTTATTTACAGCGACCACAAAGAGCTCTTCGATGCCACCGTAGTTTGCCCATCAATTCTAGCTCGAGGGTGTCTCCTCTCCAAACCCATTTCATGCCAATCTCACATGAGGCTCAAATGTGAAGATTTTCATTACTCCACCCCTCCCAAATATTCGCTGTGTAAGTGACATCTCACATTAATCTTTGTTGCTCCCTTATTTTAAATCGCTAGCTTAGCTGGTCTTGGGGGTGCGGCAATAACAAAGATCTGCCGAATTCTGCTCCCATATAAAACGTTCATTGACTCGTGAAAAATAATGGGAGACTTCTCCGAAACTGGACCTCCATTATAAGAGTGATTGAAATTCTATATGAAACGCGGGTTAATATCGAGTGGCTTTATGCTGAACACTTCGGACAGACATTCATAATTTCTTCTTTGTCTACATTTTTAAGTATCCTCTGTAGTACAATAAACAATTTATTACTAAAGACAATTTATGCTTATCAGTCCGTTTTGTTATATTCATATTTATCGCATAGATATCGCTCTTGTAAACAGATATTTGTCATATCAGATAGGCACCTCGAAATCTATAAAAAAAATGTTCTAATATAGTGGACTTGACAACTGTTACGTATTTCCATTTCCTTACTCGACATTCGTTATCAACCGATAAAATTGGTTGATAACGAATGTAGTATAAGGAACTAGAAATAAGTAACGGTTGTCACGTCCGTCTAAAATATCCTCTTATTAGAATTCTGAGCCCCTGCCGTGCAGATGTGGTTTCAACAAGGGGAAGAAGTCTGTTCCTTATGGAAGTAACTGGGCTTTCATGCATGCCACAGATCAATACATTTATTATTATTTTATATCCGATTGCATCTTATTTGACACAATTTATTATTCTACTACGACAGTGAGGCAAAAGGTTATATCAAGCTTATTATTCTACAGTTGACGGATGTTAGTGTAGTAAATTTTGCTTTATCATGTTTTTGTCACACTGTATTACATTTTATCACACAGCCAAGATCAAATAGCCCATTACGAAAATATCCGTACGCAACACGGCTAATAAACACGTGGCGTTAGAAGTCAGCATGACTTCGTGACATTATGAGAGAGTTGGTTTTGAAAGTGGAACTGAATTAATGTTCTGTGTTTTGGAAGTCACTTATTTCATTAAATGTTAATCCAACACGACGAGAAGACGACATTTGAAAAAAATGGTTCCTAAATAACTAACAATTTTTATTTTTAGGTTCGAAAATGTAACGGATTACTCCTCGACGAGCTTGTTCCTATAAAGTGTCATAAACCGTGTTTACGAGGCAAAGAAAATGAAAAAAAATAATAAAATTTGATTGGCGAGATTTTCTTTGAATAACGGTGGTTGGAGTTATCCTTAAGGTAAAGGGTTAAATTACGTATTATTTGATAAAGAGAATCTTAAATTTGTCAAGATTTGATATGATATTTCTGAACCTTGTCCACAAAAATCGACCTGTGCGTTAGTACATATCGGCTCAGATCGATTTTTATGAAGACGATTCAGAAACGTCATGTCAAACCATGACTCACTGGTGATCCCTGTCTCTTGATCGGTATTAAATAAGTTTTAATTCCGGGAACGGGAATTTCACAGCTCTGAGGCTCCAGGTGGTAAAAGTCAATCACGATACCCTGGGAATTCATAGACCACGGTATCAATGATTGTGCATAACAGTTTATGAGGTTATGGCGAATATCAATTTCTTCTGAGATCAGAATCGTTCTTGGCGCTATGGTTTAATCTCGCGAACGGGAATTTCTCGGTTACTGGTTCTGAAAGTAAGTGCTAAAACCCGGAAAATTCGTAGACGAGAATCGGGAATCAAAGGTTGCGGAACGCAGTCTTTGATTCTCGGTTCTGTCCTATAAATTTCCCGGGTATCGGGGCTGTTATTCAGAAACTACAACCGGGAAATTCCCGGTATCGTGACTGACTTTCAGAAACGAGAACCAGAAAATTCCCGTTCCCGGAATCAAACCATAGTATCAAAGCTTTCTCGGAAGTCCTATCAAAGTTGGTTTATTTGAAGTTAACTGTGGTTTAGGGGAGATTTCCTGGCTAAAAAAAATCCAAAAACCAAAAAAAAAAAAAAAAAAAATACAAAAGAAGCAAAAAAAACCCACAAATAACAAGAAGAGAAATGTTTCAACAAATTGGAGTTTTGCATAAAAATACTCCATACTCCATGTTCACTTTTACGACAGGGAAAAATAAAACCTTCACTCTAATCTATTTTCTTAATAGTATCGTTACAACGCATCAATTTTCAAAATGTGATAAAAATCGAAGGGGTATTTGAATAAACCTTTTTCGAAACTGCCATCTTGGATTTTAATCTATGCACGGTCACAGGTCGCGATGTGTAAACATTTCAAGAAAACACGTTGTACACGATGGGAGAAGAGAGCAGGTGAAGTGCTTCGGACTCCATTACGTTCATTAGTGCAAATTCAAAAAACATTTAGCCAAGGTTATTATTTGTTTAAGGCAATGGCAATATTGCATGAGAACTGTCATTTTTCGAATTGAGTTCCTATCGACTGAAATGGTGTGTCATGACTCTGCGGCCGTGGGCACTGTTTCGGCAACTTTCGGGGATTTCCAAAGCCGAGAAAATCTGTGCAACGAGTGTTTCCTTGTTGCCGCTCAAAACAAGTCCTCGCCTCCGTAAAAAAAGTCTTTAAACCTGCGATATCCCATCGTTTAAAGTTGTCTGGGGTTGCCCCTTCAGCTAATTCGAATCATGGCATCGGTTCTACGAATTTAAACATGATATTTCACAAAACTAGTTGACTTGGATGACACTGAACTAAAGCGACGAACGGGGAAATCGCTTTGTTTATACCCCGCGACCTGTGGCCTTGCATAGATTAAAATCCAAGATGGCAGTTTCGAAAAAGACTTATTGCACGTAGAGTTCAAATCACGGCAGTGACTTGGTTATGACATCATTGTCTACTTCCGACATAAAGACTACACAATCAGTACGCAGTGTATTCAGTTTTTGAGCGACGAATGGTGATGAAAAAAGTGGAAAACGACACCATGTGAATGTTCTAAAATATTTATCTGACATCACGTCACGGACTGCGTAGACACGCACACATTTTATATTTACTGGACGGAGGCAATCCTCCAAAGACTTGCAGAGTTCCTTCTCTTTATTAATATTGCAAAGATTGACAGAATGCTGGCCGCAAATACTTGATAGTCACAGCAGGCTAAGTCGAAGTTCAACACAATTTACTGAACAAAACAAATTACAAATTGAAGCACTTGGCAACAGAAAAGCGGAGAAGATTAAACGATCTTTTTCATGCAGAAGAAAAAAATCATCAACATACATATGAATTGTCTGTTAACTCCCAATTTGCCGTTGTTTACGGCCATGGCATGCAACAGTATAAGTTTGAAATGCAGTTCTAAAATTTAACCCTTTGATACTTCTGTACGTCTTATGACGTACAGAATCAAACAGCGCGTGGATGCTTTCTGGTCATTTGTTTTGTTATTATTTTTCGATTTTGTAAAGTTTTAACCTCAATTCCAATTTTCTCCCGAATAGTGTTCAGTGACAACCGTTGAGCCAAATGTTATAGCAGCTTAAGATACTAATATAATCCTGCTGTCAAGACTTCTTAACTGGTTGAGTGCAAGAAGTCACTATCAGGGCTTTCAAAAATGAGGATATCAGAGCAAAAGTCAACACTTTCCTTCCTTATATTTCAAATTCAGTCAAACACAAATAATATTTCGTTTATTTAAATTTGTTTCTTTACAAATTATTGGAGAGTGCCTGTGGGCACTCTCCAATAATTTGTAATAAAACAAGTTTCGAATAACAAATTCAGACTACCAAAAATAATCTAGCCCTCAACCAGATAATCACTAACGTGAAAAATATCTTGTTATTGGTACTTTCCGACGTTTTACGTCGCATTTTGAAAAACGTTGACGAAATTGAATTCCCAGTTACGTTTGAACGTAAGGGTAATTAAAGACTCAAAGAGTTAATATCGTTGATTTCTCAAAACATAACTTTTGATCTCTCAATGGGGAAAAGTCATCAAGCCTGTGCCGTCGAAGGATTTCATCATTCTGAAACAAGATTCGGCAATTTATGGTTTATAGACCTTTCGCGTTTAGGCGGTTCGGAGGCCGGTGGGTCAGTTACATTCCACCAGCAACAGAAAATAGGACATATTAAATCCTATTTCAAGCAATCCTTTCAGCTCAGTTAAAGTTTCGATATGAAATTATCCGGAAAAGATTGTGTAACAGCACTTATACACCATCTTTATCGTTGGCTGAAAGATTTAGACTCTGTAGAAGAAGGTTATATGACGTCTTTGGGAAACGTACACAGAACGAAAACAACACGTACGTGAATGAGTTGGAGTTGTTTCTTGACTCAATAGGTAACAATATTTATAGCCGACGGAAGTAATGGCTCTTCCTAAAAATCTTTTAAAAAACTGCTCACAAAATTTAGCTAAATATCCTCCATTGTAGCAATATCGTCAAGCTAGTTTCATCGAGGAACAAGAATATTAGGCAATTATTGTATGTCAGGACGGTTCATTTGGAGAATTGTTGGCTACATGCTGCCATTTCAGCTCACGTCGAACAAGATTGCAATGTAAACGTATTAAGTGAGTATGACAGAAAGTACTTCCCTTACACTTTTCTGGCCCTGGACTGTTCTGACAAAAGGTCCAACGTGGGCAAGAGCAGTGAAAGCCGAGTAACAGCTATTAGCCCGCCAGGATAGTGGAGGGTAAGTAAATATCGCTGTCAAGCAATAAGCGTAGATGATGCGTGAGAGGCATAAGTTCGAGAGTAAAGTTGAAGCTAATTTACTACACGTCTGTTCTTTGAAATCCCCATTTCTACAGCAACACTAAACCATGCGGAAAATGAAAATCTGTTCCGCACACATGTGTGGAACGGAACTCGTTGAGGGACTATTTTTAAATTGAAGCGAAATTTCACTAGGATTTTCTACAAATCGTGCACCGCAATTAAAATTTGAGTCTCTAGCGATAGCTAGAAATCGTCCCCTGAATTCCAAAGTGTTCTATGTGCTATTTGGCACATAGAACACATTGGAACTCAGAGAACGAAATAGTAACACGGTCTTCCCTCACAAATTTGTTTGGCGATCAAATGTGTTCTTTTTGTTGATAGCTGTCAAATGAATTGCTGAGTGTCCTTCTTATAAATGTTTTTTATAGACGTGTAGGCGTGTAATAAACGCAGTACGACGCGCGTGTGTGTGTTTGGCCTATCGTTCTATCCTTCCACGCTGGCACTCGTGCCATATTGATTAACCCATTCACGCGTGTCGTTCTGAGTATTTAGTTTAAACAGTATTTATTTCCGTAGCATCAAGATACAAAAAGACAAGAAAATACAAGTATAGCTTACGTAACGATAGATACAGGAGGAAATAGATTCAGCAACAAGCTTCAAATTTGTGTATTTATAGTCATCAGTAAGCAAGTATATCGTAGAAAAGTAAGTCATACGACAGCAAGAACTACGAAAATTATGTAAAAAGCACAAGCCGGCAAGAACAATGGAAGCTAAGTAAGAGTCAAATGCAAGGCAGAACAGTGGTAAGTAGCTAAGAACCATAAATTAGCGAGAACACCCACAGCTAAGTAAAAGTCATATGTCAGCAACAGCAGTGGAAACTGAATAAAATCCACCAGGTACCAAAAACCGTGGAAGTCTAAATTAACGATCTAAACCAACAAGAAGATTGGAAGCTATGTGGGAGTTATAAGCCACCAAGAATACTGAAAGTTAAATAATAGTAATAGGGCCGCAAAAAAAGAGTGGAAGCTAAAGTTAAAACTAGAAGTCCTGTGACGACTTATGCTCCTATTTTGACATAATTCCGCTTAGGAATTGCGCGAGATATCCTCATCGAATGGCATCGAAAGCGCCACAGGTTTTCTTGGTTATCAATACAAAGCACAAGCAATGTTTCGGCTGGTGCACCTCCGGGTTAAACCCTGAGATCCATTGGCTGAAACATTGCTTGTGTATAGGGCATATGTACAGAATTTGATAGCCTTGCTATCATCATAGCACACATGTAAATGCGCAGAGTGACGTGCTATTTGCGGGCAATTCGTGGCAGGACATCTAGTAAGCAACAGTTTTTAGGCAGAAAGAACAATGAAAACTAAGTAAGAGTCAAAAGCCAACAAATCGAGTGGAAACTAGAATAGGGAGGAAGAACAGATGAAGGTAAAATAAGAGTAAAATAACAAAAACAACAACAAAAGACGATGCGACGCTTAATCCTTTACCTAAAGTGAAAAGCAGATGACACTTGCAAAAAAATAATTTTTTTCATTTTTTGTCTCAAAAACATAGGTTATGACCCCTCATTGGAACGAGCTCGACGAGCTCGTTCCAAAGCGGGGTCATAACCTGTGTTTTTGAGACAAAAAATTAAAATATAATGAAAATTAATTGGCGATTATTGAGAATAGCGCTGGCCGGTTTTGGCCTTTACGTTGGGTAAAGGGTTTATGTCGTTACATCTTACGTTTTAGCTCAACTTTGACGTACTCAGATTTGAGGTATTGTCATGGTCCGTCGTCCGTCTGGACGTCTGTCCGTCCGTCAACAATTCAATACGGCTCGGGCTGGAGGCCGTATTTATGGACCGATCTTTACGAAACTTCTTGGGTACCTTTCTTATCACCGTGGGACGAGAACGAGTGTTTCTTAGTTTAAACAATATTTATTGGAAAGTTTGTTAATTGTGTACATTACATGCTAGATGGTAAAACAGGAACAACACAAGATACAACAGTACACTAAATAACAAAGATGAACAAATAGATAGATTACTATGTAAGGAGAGGATTCGACAAAAAGCTAACAGCTTATGTAAGTCGTATCCCTAACAAACGAGTGTTTCTTAGTGCGGTCCGAAATTAAAGATGGCCGCCGGCAGCCATTTTGTACCGAAATTAGTGCAATCAGTTTTTTGTACAGAACTTCCGTATCAAATTTCTGATTTGAATAAAGTTTTGTATGAATGCTTAGTAACATGGAATACATCACATATAATACGGGTTTTTTCTCGTGCAGAAATTAAGCAAAGACATGAACTTTGATTTATTCAGTGCTACTTATACACAGTAAGTAGACATGTCAATACGACTCGGACTAGGGGCTGTATTTATGAACCCATCTTCACGAAACATATTGGGTACCTTTATTATCACATTGGGACGAGGACGAGTGTTTTTGGGTGCGGTCCGAAATTCAAGATGGCTGCCGGCGAGCACCAGTCGTTTTTGTACAGAACTTCTATATGAAGGTTCTGATTTGAATAAATTTTTGAATTAATGTTTAGTAACATGAAATACATCACTTATAATAGCGAGCGAAAGCGACCCGCAGGGTCGCGTGCAAGCGATCCGAAGGATCGCTTGCTTCGCAAGCTGTTACGCAACACGTATGTACCGTTTGTATGAACTCAAAGCCAAGCTAATCTCAAAGGCATCAACTCAAAATTTTTCAACAGAAGTGGTACACAAGGACGCTGACATGTTTGCGCATGGCGGAAACTGACATTCGCAATTGAAGAAATGATTTATTTATCGAAGAACGATACTACATTTTGGCAGTATTTTATGTGGCTTCTAACAGTTGGTAATAGTAACAATAAATGCTACACGCTATTTGTAAAAAAATAAAAATGAACGCCGCAATTTCCGTAACTCCTCGGATAAGTTCCGAAAACAACGACGCGACAGTTATATCTTCCAATCAAAGCAATGATAAAATTATATTTCAATCAGAGCACTGGAAAATAATATCTTCCAATCAAAACGTAGATAAAAATAGTTATCTCGAAACAGACAAAACACGTCGTCTGTTGTTTACAAATATTGGTCTGCTTCAGGCGCAGTTTTTCAAAGAAAAAAAAATATATTGGGCCTACAATTTTATTTCATAATAACTTGTACAGTTGCAGTTTTCGCTCGCTTTTAGGTTTGCCTAAATTTCATATTACGGGTTTTATCCCGTGCAGAAATTATGCAAATTAGATGAACTTTGATTTATTCAGTGCTACTTATACACACTAAGTGCACATGTCAATTCGGATCGGGCTAAAGGCTGTGTTTTGGGTGCGGTAAAAAATTCAAGATGGCTGAGGGCGGCCATTTTATACCGAAATTAGGTGCAATCAGTTTCGTGTGTAGAACTTCTGTATGAATGTTCTGATTGAATAAATTTTTGTATGAATGTTTACTAACATGGCATACATCACATATAAAACGGGTTTTTTTCTCGTGCATAAATTATACAAATTAGATGAACTTTGATTTATCCAGTGCTACTAAAACATAGTTAGTGCACATGTCAATACGACTCGAGCTAGAGGCTCTATTTATGAACCGGTCTTCGGGAAACTTCTATGGTACCTTTATTATCACCTTGGAACGAGAACGAGTGTTTTGGATGGGGTCCGAAATTTCAAGATGGCCGCAGGCGGCCAATTAGACAAACTTTGATTTATTCAGTGCTACTTGTACACAGTAAGTGCACAATTCAATAAGGCTCTGGCTAGAGACATCTAACTGTCACCCACCTTTACAATACTTTACCTGTACATTTGTTACAGGCTACGGTCAGTATTTATATACAGACCTTTACAATACTTTACATGTACCTTTGTTATCAGGTCATTACCTAGATGTTTGTCATTGCTGTGTCAAATACTATACATGTACATGTCTTCCACATGTTGAGGTACAGTGTCATTGACACTTTTTTAAAATAACTCGACAGTGTTGGCTCAGCCTAGAAATTTATTGGTCGGCCACAGTACAATCCGAGGTCAAAAAAGGGGATACTAAGCGCCGCCTCCCCTTTGAAACGTTGAGCTATAAAGATTTGTTGTGACGCATAACATTTGCATTCCAGCGGCAGACTATAGTTGCCAATGACGGTTTCAGAGACAAGTCAACAAAAACAAGTGGCAGATTATACTTGCCTGAAAACACCACCCACCCCATCACCCCATGGGGGAGAGGTAGCACCTTTGTCGAGAGGACCCCCTCTCACACGAGGGAGTATAATAACTCCACTAGAACATCAAGAAGAACACCAAAGCCTTCTCCCTCAAACTTTCCTCCTCTGCTGTACCCTGCCATGGTTGTGATCAATCCAAACGTCAAAGTACGGTCAAAAGTGGCTTGACCCAAACCGTCCTTGCGCGTCTTCGGCGCCCCAAACCATTCATTCACCTCATAGCATTTGCATTTCCCAAGAAGTTGTCCAGATAATGTTTGCGTATATCTGAATAGAGGAAGGTGTGTTTGTGTGTTGGAAACGGGTATTTTGGAATGTACAGGTGCATAGTTGTCGATATGACAGTAAATATGCTAAAACAATACGAAAACCAAAAAAGTGGGTACTTGCACACGTAAGGTCTTCTGACACCCGATCCATTCGATTCGTGGATGCTTCTGAAGGTAGTGGAACACATAAATATCTTCTAGAAGAAATATATGATTTAAGTTTGACACGAAGCTATCACAACCATGAACTGCAGAGGAAATTTTACGTCAGCCTTAATTTTATAACTACAAAATAAAAATCAATAACCGATTTCCTTCCAGAAGACGGATGTGAAGAAGGTATTTTAAGTTTCTCTCATTCTTCAAGGAAGTACAACCACAAGACACGTTTTAACCCTTTACCCAACGAAACGGCCAAAACCGGCCATCGATATTCTCAAAAATCGCCAATTAATTTTCATTATGTTTTCATTTTTTGTATCAAAAACATAGGTTATGACCCCTCTTTGGAATGAGCTCGTCGACCCATATCAGATGTTCTCGTGGATTAACTGACGTCATTGATACTCTCTGGGCAGCTTTCATTTCAGACAGTACCTGGGAGGCCTACTCATCTGGTTCCATTCTGTTCCAGCGTTTCCTCTGCGTGTACTTTCCTAGTTTCTCTGCGCTACTTACTCTGTCACCACCAACTGAACCTATCATTTTACAATTTGTTGCTTTCTGTCATAACTCTTTACATCTTTCATTTTCAACCGTCAAATTGTATCTGGTAGGTATCCGATTTACCCCCCCCCCCCCCTCTCCAGCGTCTCCGCCGCGGCCCCTTTGGAAGTCTCTATTCCCAAAGCCACCAAAAGGACTTCTCGTCAAGTGTGAGCTCCTCCTTCTTTTGATTAATTCCCATTCAACACAGTCCCATCTTTGCGTACACACTGTTGCTTCTGCAAACCTCATTCATTGCTGCCTTTTTCGGTTTTCTTCGCTGCGGGGGAGTTCACAACCTCATCCAATAACTTTGATCCAGCTTCGCACCTATGCATTTGTGGCCTTACCTTTTCTGCAGGCGATATCATGACTGCTACGTATCAAATCCTCTAAAACCGACCCCTTCGCCACAGGGTGTCCATCCGCCTTTTCCGGACCTACCAGTTTCTGTGCCCGGTGTTCTTCCTGAATCGTTTTAATGTTATGCGAATTTTTCAAGACGCTTCACCACTGCACTTCTTGTTTTTTGTGGGAGAACGGCCAGCCCGTGAGCCATGCCTTTATCATAGCCAACCTCAAACTTCTCCTGCGTGACAAATACTCGAACCATAGCCTTCGTTCTGGAGCAGCTACTTAAGCAAGTCATGCCCGCCTGGAGGACCAACTCATCAAAAACCTCAGGGAGATGATCCTCCCATTGTTAACGCCGATACAAAACCACTTCGCCGTCCTTCCCCGAACAAGCCAGAAAATAAGCCGACTGTCATCTGCACAATGAGGTCCCCAGAGTTTGAATTTGGTGATGCTACCCCGCATAGCAGTGTAGCATCACTAAATTTACCCTCTGTGAACCTCAGTTTGAATCAGGGTTTCAAAACTAAACAGAAAGAGGTACCCAGAGGATAAATTGGCTCACAGTATGGGATAGCATCATCAAATTCACCCTCTGGGGACCTCATTCTGTAAATGTCAGACTGCTTATTTTCAGACCTGTCCCCCAACAGGCTTAAATTAGCTGGTACATGTTACCACAATGAAGCATCAGAGCATAGTTCAGGTGTTTGTTATTTGTGTTTCATAAATTGCAAAATTATTGAAATTGTATAAATAACGCCCTACTTCCATCACGAAATAAGAGTGCGAACGAACAACACATAAATAGAATAAGTAAGGGGAAATGATTAACATGCCGTGTGTGAAAGGTTAATAATCAGACAACGAGATTCGACGAAAATAGAAATAAGATTGGTCTAATGTAACGTGTAATAACTTTATGTCTTTATTATTATCTATACAGCTGCCGCTGTCCGTTTTTTCTGAAAATTGTATTGCAAGTGGTTGCACGCGTGGTCATAATTACTGAGTGTTTACAGGATGAATTGCTAACGGATGTAACTACGCGCAGACTGAGGTGATGCGGTGCACGTAGGTTAAAATAATCCTGTCTCCCACACACTATAAATCAATCGAGCAGGTAAAATGGATAGATTTTCCAATTCTCAGACGGCCTTCAACACCAAAGAAAATATTAAAAGCCGCAGAGACATTATTGGTATCGCCCTAAAAGAGGTATGTATCAGAACAATTGCGCACTCCATAAGAATACTGCACATAAATCCAGTGGAACAGAAAGAGCGTACAACGCCCTTTAAAAGAGAGACGTAACCCTCAAATAATAGGCATAAAAAACTGTAAAGCACAGGCTTCAAAATAATGTTGAAGAGGCCATATATCTAGAAAACTGAAGCACCGTTAATAATCTCTTCAAACCATAAAAAGGTCTGGGACCATTTATATGTTCAACAAGATAAAACGTACAAGGAAGACAAACACATACCTGAAAAAGGACAAAGGGCCAATGACCTCCATGGCACGAGACTCTGTCAACGCTTCTGCAGCTTATCAGAACTAACAGTTTCGGGTGGGTTGATGAAATTAGCATATGGGATGCAATGTCTTCGTGCCTCTATATCGACAGTTGAGCTTCTACAGTCTTATGTGCAGGAGGGCGGACAAAGAATTTCGGCAAGATCGCGACTCAGTCGCGATCCAGTCGAAATTCTCTGCCCGCTTTTGTAATCAAAGAACTGTAGCAAATTCGTAAACGCTATCGAGTACATTATTTTTAAACCACACCCGTAACTGAATTTCTCACGATCACATTGGCTTTGGGGGCATGCGGTAATCTTTACCAGAAAGTTGGTGCGATCCGATAATAAGTACCATTCTCTTGTTAGACTGGTTATATTTTGCTGCGTTCCGTGGAAAATAACCAATAGCAACCATCAGTAAAATTTGTCTACCGGAAAATTTCAGGGCATGGGTAGAGTATTTTCAGGAGCTACCAGGGCTAATCCTATAAGTGGATAGATATGGGTCTTATGTTGCTCGTAGTCTGTTCGCGGTGGGCTGGTGGCTCCTCGGTTGGTCTTCCTGACCAATGAGTGATCCCCAGACAGGGCGTCGTCGTTTCGCCCTGGAAGGTGGTGGAGCTCCTCATTCGCCTTCTCAATTCTCTTCTGAAGATGTTTTCAATCGGTCTTTTAATTTAATAATGGCTGTTCGTGATTTTATTATGGATGAACCATTGTTAAGACTTGATTTTTCAACATTTCTGATTTGAAATTTAGCCTTTCGTTTTATTTTATTTACCTGGAGTCGTGACAACCATTGTTTCAAATGGATGGCACTTTGACTCTAGGTAATCCACATTTACTACATACAAAGCGAGAAACAAATTGTAGGATAACTGCAAGAAATGTCACATTTTATTGTTGTTCTCTCCACAGGTTATACATCATTACAACACCCATCCTCTCATCACTTCAAAGACAGTATTTTCCTAAAAGCTTTCGAATGAGTATCACTGAAATCTTTGCCAGAGGCCGAAAAGAGAAATAACGGGGATAGGGTTGTTCCTACCAGTTAACTCCAACTTATTTCTATTGATAATATTTTTAAAAAGTTGATATTTCATTATTTTGTACAGCTATACTTCACCAAATTGTTACCTCAATTGTTTTATCAGTGCCAAAAATCAATCTTGCATAAAAAATATTTTTCCCTCCGTATCAGGTTCAACAACATACATCTTCTCAATCTAAAATCTAAAATCAGAAATGTTGAAAAATCAAGTCTTAACAATGGTTCATCCATAATAAAATCACGAACAGCCATTATTAAATTAAAAGACCGATTGAAAACATCTTCAGAAGAGAATTGAGAAGGCGAATGAGGAGCTCCACCACCTTCCAGGGCGAAACGACGACGCCCTGTCTGGGGATCACTCATTGGTCAGGAAGACCAACCGAGAAGCCACCAGCCCACCGCGAACAGACTACGAGCAACATAAGACCCATATCTATCCACTTATAGGATGCACGTCGCATCCCCAAGTGCAGAATCTTTCGGAGAATGACCTGGATGATTAACCACTGCATAAAAATGTCTTTTCTTGTTCAGTGTGTAATTTTGGTACAGAACAAAAATAAACGATGTCCACACATGATAGCCTCAAAATGAACAGCCAACCTGAGTTACTTCAGTTTCAAACGCACAAAAAATGAGCAGAGAAAGCAGTTCGCACCGTATTTAAAATCTTTGAATATTCTCAATCCTCCAAGTATGTAGGCAAACATAAGGCTTTTCAAAACAAATTTCAGAGCTCATAATTTCCGATGTCAGTCTGATATGAAACGCTTTCTTTTGAAAATTGAGTGTTCGGAGCAACATTTTTCGCTAATGAATCAACATCGATTCTACAGGTGTCCAAGAGACAAGACTAGTTCTCTGACACAATTGCCCATTTCTCAGTAAAATGTTTTCAACCGTTCAAATCATCGACTATTTAGTACAATTAGCGATTAATTGAAGTGAATTCCGTTTCAGGGTGGGGTGTGTAATAAATACGAAACCACACTTATTTTTGAATGGATTAACGATTGTTGCACTCGAAGGAGTGGCGCTGGGATGTCTCGTGGTATCCCCGAGCCACTTGCTCTCGTCAAGAAAGCATTAACCCATTCAAATACAAGTGTGGTTCTGCACATATGCCATCCGACAGATCAGTTTTAAGCGCAAGCGAATAAGCCAATAATAGAAGACTTTTGCCCAACAAACCTAGATAAAGATATGATAGAGCATTGGATAAAGAAATGATGCTCCTAAAGGAATACTTCTGCTGCCTGCTCTTGTAACTCAAAGAATACAGCCACAATAACCATTCGATCCAACCAAAATACGCAACCTCAGTAACCCTGGTATAGATTGTTTCACATAGTAACAGCAGAGAGGGAGGGGGAACAACCGATATGATACAAAGCAACCATACGCTCGAGTTTTGTGGTGTCAGAACAAGAAGGCGGCATTCATCAGAATGTACAGGAACGAGATAAATGCATCTTCTTTTCTTTGTTTCCTGTGGTGACTCTTTTCTCTCTTCTACTACCTTTTTTCAACAACCTGTATCAAATTTCTTACAGGCCACCGCTATTCACAAAAACTACCAATCAAATTTTTGTTATTTTTTCAATGTTTACCTGAAATACTAAGTCGAACCCAACTTGGGTGTGTTGAAGGAATAGAAGGAAAAGTTTATCGATCTATGATCGTTGACGATGATTTTTCCACGTTGTGTTTACTGGGGCCCTGTGAAGATCCACCAGCCAGTAGCATTTGAGTTTCCTTACCAGACGATATCAGACACAGGCTCCTGATTCTGGGTTCAGCAACTTCACGAACTTGTCGTGTATAATACAACGGAAGACCAGTTCCAAGTTATCTACTATTTTATTTAAGATAATTAAAGGTAATTCATCGCGACTAAACAGTCGTTGTCTCTGGCATGAGAAAGCAATGTTACAAACAATCAAAGTTCATACCTTACACACTGAGGCGGCATCTAGGTTTCTTCTGGTGGAACGGTCAGTGTTCTTCAGGAGCCAGGAGACAACTTGTCTAAGCAGTCAGAAATTGGTGCTTATATTCACCAGATTTCTGATGCAATACTTGGGGGTACGTGATGACCGTCAGCAGTTTCTCCCTGACCTCCGGGAAACTACGGGAAAGTCCCCTGACGTGGCGGTCGCCATTTTGTAGACTCTTATACTGCGATGCAGACTGTCGGTCAGTCTGCATGCAGTCCATGGAATCTCGGCTCTTACATAGTATACCGCCGGGTGCCATTTAACCGGCGAAATGTCCCGGTGACTGATGCAAAAAATGCAAGTCAGCGTCCCCAGTTCAATGGGGAGTTTCACCAAGTTATGATTTGTTAGACAATTCCAACACAAACATCCCAGTAATACTGCCGAATGTTATTGTCCCTTCTGTCAACAAATCCTCAAATGTTACTGCTCTGTTGACGATACTGGTTCTCAAAGGTATGCCTGGTATTGCCAACAGAACATCTGGCGTGTACCCACAGAGTACATCTGTACTCTGTTCGCCAGTTTATACAATACCATGTAATTTAATTATATTGTTTAATGCTGTTCCAAAACTATGAAAAGCAGCGTAAAAGTTAAATAAACTCGAGTCTAATGAATTCCCCAACAAAGACCCCAAGAGCGCGGGCTCTTCCCCGAGCTGACAAGTGTAGTTAACCTCCTGTGGGCTGACTTCGCAACAGGTGGAGTACGGGGGGCTGGAATCAACAGGCCTGGCTCGTGAAATACAGTAAAAACTCCGACAAGGGTAGTTGATTCCTGTCACCCGTACTCAACCCGGGTTTTGTCCTGTATTTATACAACGATTAACTTGCAATGAGTGGATGAAATTGATATTTGTTTAAAACATAGCACCTTTGGCGGTCTGTTTACATTCGTGCTTGAGACGGTTTTGTGCATTTCATTCATAACGTCAATCAGATGCGTACCGACCAATCAGATGCGTTCTTACATGATGTTTTTACAACAGCCATTCTGAATGTCTGCATTGTATCGGGTAACGTTGAATGCACATACGAATCGTGGTATAAATAGCTTGCGCGGCTGTTTTGTTGCAAAAAGTGAAAATTTAAAGTTATTCAAATATTGTGTTTGCAATTAAAGTCTTCTACTCGTGTCATGTAAAGGATTAAAGATGTCTGCTGCGAGCCGTGCTTAACCACTCAGATGAGGATTTTAAACCTTTTTGTTTCTACACAGTTTTTATTTTTATAATTGTATGGCCGTTATCAACGGTTATGTAACCGTGATCTAATATAAAACGCATGGATATCCCCAACCCCACAATGGAATCAGTACACCCTTAAATCAGTTGGGTTAAAAATCAACCCAAATCAACTGGGTTGAGTGAATATGTAACCAACTGTGTTCATATTCACTCAACCCAGTTGATTTGGGTTGATTTTTAATCCAAATAATTTTAGAATGTAACCTTAACCAGCGTTTTCTGTTCGACGAGTCCGGTGGACGAGTCAATAATTGAGAAATATGACTGTGAGGACACAAAGTATTCCTCCCTTTGCCGCACAGACTAAGTGACGAGAGTTCGGAGACGTAACTAGTCCACTTCCCTCCCAGCAAGGTAGTTTGATCACTTTATGCACATACAAAGTAAAACCGTTTATTACATGCCTGTTCTATGTAATCCAAATCTACACCAACACTGAACCATGCAGAAAATGAAAATCTGTTCCGCTCGTATTTTTAAATAGAAACGAAATTTCACTGGAATTGTCTACAAATCATGCAACGCAATTACAATTTGAATCGCTAGCGATAGCTGAAAATCGTCTCCTGAGTTTCAATGTGTTTTATGTGCCAATGGGCACATAGAACACATTGGAACTCAGGGCACGAATCAGTAACACGGGTTCCCCTCGCAAATTTGGTTGGCGATAAAATGTGTTCTTTTTGTTGATAGTTGTCAAATGAATTGCCGAATGTCCTTATAATAATTGTTTTTATAGACGTGAAGGCGTGTAATAGACACAGAACGACACACGCGTGTGAATGGGTTAATCAATATTTCACTTGTGCCATTGCAGAAGGTTAAACCTCAAGGTCTGTGGCCTCTCGTTTTATCCCCCCGCGCTGGCCCTCCTGCCATATGGATTAACCCATTCACACGCGTGTGTCGTTCTGTGTATTAGGTCGTTTTTTTGCGGGGTCTTGCGGTTCGGTTTTCCGGTTTGGCGCAAAAACCAGGAACCGAACCTGAAAACCGCCTAAGCTGTACCCTACAATGTCATTTATTTGACAGGAATCGTTCCATAAATGACTTTGCAATTTAAGGGTGGTTGAAGGGTTTCAACCACTGTGGATTAAATCTTAATCAACCGTGAATGGCGGCCCTATAATGCCCTTTATTTGATCGAAATCAGTCAAAATTATTTTTTCTTATTTTGAATATGGAATAAGTAAGTGTTGTCACATTACCCTGCATGAACTGATGCATATCGGGTTGACGGAGATTTGACGAATAATTTTCAAAGCGGTTTAACGAGTGTTTACTCACAAAAACAGCTTCTACAAGCAAGGTATGCAGTACGTTCATTAGCAAAAAAACATCCGTTTATTTCTTTCTGCGGAGATGTGGGTGATTTATCAGTATATTTACAAGTTAAACAAGAGTAATGCGTATAAAATTACTGATTGATAGAACTGCACCTGGGAGTTCATTTGTGTAATCGCCAGTTTTGCGTTTTTTACATCCCGTTTATCATTTGTTTAGCGTAACGAGGATAGCAAGTCACTATGTCGTTTAGGTGTACATTTATTTTCCAAGCGAAAAAAATTCAGTCGAGCCACATCAGAGGAAGCATCCCAGATGCCCTATCATCACCTCGTCTATCTTAATTTCGCCTACTATTTAGTCTCTTTGTTTGTCTAGTATATATTTTCTGTTTGCCGGCTTACTCTTCACAACCAATAAGACATGTTAAAATATTCCCTAGCGCAGGGACCGCGGAACTATTTTGAAGGTGGAGGGTTGTGTGGTGTGGTGTGCAGTGTCCACGCAGGCTCTAGTGTGGCAACTGGAATTTTCGTTTGGTACCAAATGAATTTCTTTTGTCCCAAATGAAATATTTTAGTGCCAAATGGAATCTGATTGTAAATGAGAACAAACAAATCCTGAACCGCCATCTTCGTTGTGTCATTGGTCAAGACACTTAATCGCGATTGCTCATGTGGTGGCGCTATATACAAAGGCGTATTGTTAGTCGATAGTGCACTAACCTTCAATCGCTGCTAACTCTGCTTCTGCCGGGTTAATAATTTGGGGGAATCTAACTCGATGGTCCTCTCTGGGTACTCCGCTAAACCCCAATAAACAAACCTACTCTTCTCTACCAAACAAACATTGAAATATTTTTTATAACGTCACTCATTTGTCTGTTGAAACAGGCGCGTAGACGCAATTCTATAATAGGGGTGCCCAAGCCAATTTTGGGGGTGGGAGGGTAAACATGAAATTCGGAAGGCCGTCGAACTGGGAAGAGGGGTAACGATCAGAAAGACCTAGTTAGGACTATGCCTCCTCAAAGAAAATTTTGCAAGATTCGGTGTTCTGGGGCATGTGTCTGAGACATTTAACTGGTGGAGTGCTGAACGATTTTTAAATGGTGATTTGTAACATAACTATTTTTTTCAATGATACCTTGCTACCAGTAAAAGGAGCCATATGTTAGCAATAATTTGTTCATAAACAATTGTTTTGTTACAAATTATTGGAGAGTGCCTTCTGGCACTCTCCAATAAATTGTAATAACCAATTTTGCGAAAACATTTTTGTGTTTCTGCTGCTTAGCAAACAAGCTAATGAATATGGTATAAAGCCACAAAAGTGGCTTTCAGCAGATTTCAGTAGAGCCATGATAGCGGTTTCCAGCACTCAACCAGTTGACGAGTGTGTAATTCTATTTGGGAGACCATTTTGGGGACTATAGGTTGTTTATAACCAATTTTGGGGGCTACACAACTGGTGAGTTGATTTTTGCACGAAACTGTTCCCTCTTAGTCTTCAGTACTGGTTTCATAAAACTTGCGACGCGTTAATTATTTTTTCCATTATCTGTGTTTTGTATCGATGGGATATATAGTAAGACTTACAGTACGGCCGCCGTGGACTGGTCACTTCCTCGGGTTCACAATATTTCCACGGACGCAGTAATATTGGATTCCAAACACTAATTACAGGAATAATCATCAAAAATGTAACTGATGAAACACCGGGTACAGCCCGGTGCTTCATTAATTAAAATTTCGTTGCTACTGATTTTTGTTACATGGTAAACGCATGCATGGACATCACTGCCTACGCGTGGATTACGATCAGTCTGCGGCGACTGTACCGTAGTATAGACACGGAAGGCGTATATTGTATGTTGAATTAAAAAAAATTACACCTCCCCATTCATTCTACCTGACAGAATGACATTTTGTTTATTTTCGTTTGATTTTCTGGCTGTCCTGGATGTCTTGTGAAGTGCTTTCATATTTGAACATGGAGATCTTTAACTCTTTACACATCCCGAGTAGCAGACGACACTTGCAAAAGAATAAAATTCTTGAATAGCTAAAACGTTTTATTATCTACCTCAAAAACATAATTTATGACCTCGTGAACTATCTCAAGGATCCCTCACCAATAAGGTGTCAAAACCTTTGTTTTTGAAAACAATTTCAATGGAGATTTCTGTAAATATTGTTGGCCAGTGTAAGTCATTATGTTAGATAAACGGTCAGATCCAATAGAATTTTCTTTGCTTGTAATGATTACAAAAAAATTATAAATTAATAAAGTACCTTTTTAACCGAAAAGGGATACACTTTGTACAAATTCGTTCATTTGTTTTTGTCTTGTTTCAGTATATGAGAGTGTGCCTGAGGGGTCTCTCCCATAAATTGTAACAAGTCAAATCCATATATACGAAATACGTAGATAATATGAAGGACATGGATAGCATGTGAAGCCTTTAAGTTGTGTTACCTGGTCTCCAGGATATAGCGCAAACTAACTTCACGTGGTAATGAAGTTATTTATTTATTGGTGTTTAGGGTCACATACTTATGCACAATGGCTAATCGTGACCGTGACAGTTTTATGGGTGGAGGAAGCCGGAGTACCCGGAGAGAACCACCGAGCATCGACGAGCAACTGTCACCTCCACAACATTCTAACTCTGTTCAAGCTCCGCTCAAGCAGGGTTCAATCGGTTGGAGACATGTGCACCAGCGACGAGCAGAACGCGGCGTCATCGTGCCACCATGTAGGCAACCGGGATAAAGTGCCTTGCCCAAGGATACAACGCCGGTCGTCCCAGACGGGGATCGAACTCGGGACCACTAGCATAGAAGTCCAACAGTCTACCACTGAGTTATTGGAAGCAGTATATTGTCCACTTATTTAAAACAACTACAGTTACACTTTCTTTGAGCTGCGGGCAAACCGAGAAAATACTTAATTAGCCTGCGGGCAGATCGAGAATTTTTAGAAGTCGGGCAGCCGGCAAATCGAGAATAACCTATTTGGGGGACACTCTTTGTACTAATTTGTAATCTTAGACGTGGAAAATGAAGTGTACTCATTCGCAGTAATATAATGAACATTAACCCTTTATCCAACGTTACGGCAAAAAACCGGCCAGCGCTATTCACAAAAATCGCCAATTAATTTTCATTATTTTTTTAATTTTCTCTCTAAAAAACATAGGTTATGTATGACCCCTCTTTGGAAAGCGTTCTAATGAGGGGTCATAACCTATGTTTTGGGGACAAAACATGAAAAAGTTAGTTATTCAAGAATTTTGTTTGCAAGTGTCGTCTGCTTTTCATGTTAGGTAAAGGGTTCAAGCAAAATGGAAATAGAATAAGTTTTTTTCGGGATGAGGAATTAGACTGTTACCACTTATTTATCTTTCAACAAGAACCTATTTCCCCACTAAAAAGTAGAAACGTCTAAACAAAATACAAATCCGTATTGAGAACAACAACCGCACGTGCGATCATTCGATTCAGAAAGAGAATGTTTTTTTCCGTGTACCCCATTGGCACCGGGTAATTACACATGTCGAGGTCAACGTTTTTGATTACAGTAACTGAATGATCAATAAATCAAAAGCTCAGCGAAATAAATTAGACTAGATATATTTTTTTGCCATTATATTTTTATACAGGCATTCCATGCGTTGAACATAAAAAATAGAACAAAGAAACACTCAGCTGAAACACTACTACAAACTTCAGCGTTATAGTACTACTAGTAGAACAATGGTGATTACGTCATGCACAGAGCAAGAACGAAATACCATGACGTCATGAGCTTCATTCGTGAAAAAAAATCCATAGACGATGAATGATTGTCAAAACAGACGCCGTTAAAAGCTGCATCCAATCCTTTCATTATGCGAATAAATAAGTCTAGGAAGGGAAGAGCATTGTAAAATAAATTAGTTATTACCACCATGTGGGTTTCCGAGATTGTGTACTGCGATCTCGACCTCGCCTCTGGGTCATTTATCTACGAGTATGCTCGCCTCTGGGCCATATATAGATGAGCCCTAACGGGCTGGTCTCCATATGACCCAGAGGCGAGGTGGAGACTTCGATAAACTTCGGAAACCCACATGGTGGTAAATAATCGATATGTACAGTACGTGGAGAGTGTAATATCACTAAATCACCCTCAAGAAAGTCACGACAGATACGCGCTACGTGACATCGGGCATTGTCTTGCTGGAATAACTGTAATCCGAGGTTAGCGTTGCACAACGTGACAACAACAGCGTTCAGAATTTCGTCCCTATGTCGCTGTCCATTCAGATTACCATCGATGAAGATCAACTGCATTCGATGGCGCAAGGAAATTCCTGTCCAAACCATTACACTACCCCCGCCTAAACGGTCGCATTCCCGCACGCAAGCATTAGAAAAGCGTTCTCCTCGCCGGCGATACACTCTTGCCCTACCATCAGCGCACCGTAGACAAAATCGTGATTCATCACTAAAAAGAACTGTGCTCCAACGCTGCTGAGTCCAACGAACATGCTGACGTACCCATTCCATCTTGACGGTACGATGACGTTGGGTAAGGACTGGTCCGTGGTATGGACGCCTACTTCGGATGCCGTGTTCAGCGAGTCTGTTGTGGATAGTTTGTGCACTGAGTCTATTGTTAGTTCTACCAGGAGTAAATGCTGCTGTCCTCGTCGCCGGAAGGAAGCGATCCCGCAAGTGAGACGTCCTGATGTGTCGGTCTTGTGCAGGGGTCGTAACTCTTGGTCGACCTGAACGCGGTCGGTCGGCAGTAGATCCAGTGATTCTATACCTTCCAGTGAGACGGTAAATAGTGGCCACAGTGACTCCGAACTCAGCAGCGAGCTCATCTGGAGGTATCCCAGCCTCATGCATACCAATTGCATGCAGTATCTGATTTTCGGTTAACCTTGGCATTTTTTTAAAATGTCGGAAGACAAAAACTAGCGTGTTTTCTCAATAACCTAGGCTTTCTAGAACAACATAACACAAAGAAAATCGTCGACCACCCATTCCGTTTGACATTCTCGGGTAGCACGTGCTATTTTGAAATCCGTAGCAAAATTGTATACGAATTGGGTGGACAACAACAATATGTCATTAAACTCTTTGCACGATTTCTTGTCCACAAACATGCTACATTAGAACTATTATATTTCATCATTTGTGCTATGTTTTCACATTTGTTTCTATTATACTTTCTTTTTTGACTCAGTATATATGGTAGAATAGGTAATCATGGTATAAATATCATTATCGATAGTATCGAGATAATATACATGTATCTCAATGGTTGTTGAAGAAGGCATGATATATAATTGAAAGATAAAATACCGCTGTACTCAGCACAAAGATGAGTGATGAGATCACTGGATGATTATCTGTTCAAAAAATGCGATATGAGGAGTGGCAAATTCGGACAGCGCACACTTTAACACCATTTGTTCGCGAGTGTAGTTCTCCAAACATTCTCAAGAGTTAAAGTGGGGTCCAGTTGTCTATTGGTTTGCGCGCCGCATTTCCTGTCGTGAATCCCAATCTGGTCAGAGTTTAGGATATGTTCCATACTTTTACGAATTCTCAGGCCAATCGAAGAGTCGTTGGTTGCGTCACTCAATCTAACCACCACTTTATCGACATGGACTCTTTCGACCTGTACCGAATCACATAGACTAAAAGCTAGACTAGAGAGATACCGACGTTTATTATATGCTATTCTGTGAATTATCGCAAATTATTTAAAAGATATTTCTCGATATCCATCGATCGAGGAATATCGCTCAGTAGCTTTCTAAATGACGCCACGCTACGCCGAACCATATCGTTTTGAAGGAACGATCAGCTGATCTTTGTTATTGTTTTGAAACGTACGCATTTGGGGTCGAATTGTGCTGAATATTGTGCAATAAAATGTCTCGTAGCATATAATAAAAAAGAAAATCTACTCTATTTTAGCCAGTATCTGGAATTATCTCATGAGTGTGGACCTGAAAGTTTTATTTAAATAATATTTTTTGGTCCACACGATGAATTTTTTCAGTAGCTTCCCAAATGACGTTAACCTTCGGCGAATGACGTCGCCTTGAACGTCGCCTTGAAGGAACGATCGGCAGCTTTTTTGTTATTGTCTTAAAACTGTTTGCATTCGAATTGGGCTGCACATTGCGCAGTAAAATATCACGTAGCATATAATAAAAAGAAAATCTACGCTGGTTTAGTGAATATCGGGAATTATCTCATTCGTGTGGACCTGAAAGTATTATTTTTCATTCGCGCTACACTCATGAGATAATTCCCGATATTCACTAAAACAGCGTAGATATCCTCTATATATGAAAGTAGACGTGTAAACGCTAGTTAGGTTTCGTCCGTTAATTCAGTGTATCAATTTAGTGAACGGTTGAAAACAAGGCCAGGAGCATAAAGAACAGGGCCGACAATAATAGGAATTGTCGGGGGCGCGGTGGCTCAGTTGGTAGAGGTGCAGGTTCAATCTCAGCTGCGGCAACCGCGTTGTGTCCTTGGACAAGACACTTCACCCCCATTGCCTACGTGAAGGCACGGTGGCGTTGTGTACTATGGTGTACTGCACGTCGATGGTGCACTTGTCCTCAACCAATGACAACCATGCTTGTGTGGAGTTAGTATGTTGGGGAGCTGACAGTTGTTCGCCGTTGCTCGGTGGTTCTCTCCGGGTACTCCGGCTTCCTCCACCCGTAAAACTGCCGCGGTCATGATTAGCCATTGTGCAGAAATATGTGACCTTAAACGCAAATAAATAAATAAATAAATAAATAAATAAATAAATAAATAAATAAATACAACAGGAATTGTCAAAAAAGTAAAATATTAACAATCGATAGATTTTGTTCAAATTTAAAGGCTTTTCTGCTCTTTTGGATACACATTTCCGAACAACCGACCATACCCTCAACATAACCATAACATGACCCCCACACACGTAAGGTATTAAGAACACAACTTCAGATAGATGAAATGGACGTACCACGGGTTCAAAATACACGATCATGGGGAGAGAGATCATTGCCCTATAACTATTACCGCTTACCACCCTCAAAATCTATCATGAAAACGTCCATCACTTGCAACGGACGCAGAAAACATGTGTCATCCTATAACACATACTGTGGATGTGCACAAAACCATGTATGGCCCTGACAATGATGTCGCAACATGACTGCTAATGGAGACTACCGTGACATAATACGTGTTACCTATTATAGTCTACGACATGACGTCACTTCCAGGTAAATAACGGGATTAATAAGATGAGGACAAAACCACATACGCGATGCATCGTATACTGTTCACATAGCCAAATCCTTTCATTAGTAACATCAAAATTCGGCTGCTAATTGTTATTAAAAGTATCGGACCCCAGTAAAATGCACATCGTGTAAGAAATGACACGGAATTAAAAATAAATATGAGAAGAAATAAAGAAAGAAACGATAAAACCAGATATGTTTTACAGTGACACAAAGGAAACGATTGGTAAAAGAGACAACTGGACCTACGATAACAACATTTTATGTGTTTATTAGAATGTCTGAGCTCATGCACTCGTTACCTTGCAAAAGAAGATGCAACAAGTGTGGTCCAGATGATTACTTGTGTGGCCCAATCATTGAGATAATGTCATACAAAATGATGCAGAATTCTAGCTGCTGTGGTTTAGTGAGAACCCCTTCATATATATTTATATATTAAATATGATTTTCTTTCATAGAAGTGCCCATTATCGAGCTAAGCGGATTTGACTTCAAGGTCGGCCGATTGACGCCGCTCTCGTTCGACATGAATAAAGCTAAATTTGACCGCCCCCTCCCCCACCCGATGCGTTGCTATGCACACCATTTTGTTAAAAACAAAAGCAATCAATCAGTAAAATTGGCGTTACCGACCAAAGTGAGTAGCTTTTGTATGAAGTGGAATTAATGATGGCAATAAGTAAGAATTGGGTGGATGAAGAGAAAAAAGAAGAGAGTTGTACACAAAACACAATGCAAACTAAGATTTAGAGTCGTAAGTGGGGATTCGTCGAATTGAGAGAAGAGATAGTTCAGCTACCCGAACGTCCCAGCTTCCCCATTGGGCTGAAATTGGAGAAGATGAAACTTCGGACTTTATGAAATGAATGAGAAACAACAACACTGTAAGAAAACTGTAACAGACCTGTGAACATTTTGTAATTATTTAGCGCGCATGCGCATGAATTTTGATACAGTTCACGGTGACTTCAATTCTCAGGAAGATTCAATTTTAACCTAAGAAGAAATGGACGTTTGCAAAAATCTGAAACGAATATTTGTAATTCTCCTTTATTTGGTTTTGCTTTATTTTCATTTCTCTGTACATTGTTTTTGGACTCTACAAGCAATGCAATCCATACATATATGCTTTTATGACGCCTAAAGTGTTTTTGCAACAGTGAAACGAAAACAATCTGACTAGAAGGTCCGAACCAATTTTTTTACAGGTGACATTGAATAACCGGTCGTACTAAAATAAAACCGCAGGTAGAAAATGAGACCGGTCGTACTAAAATGAGACCGCAGGTACAAAATGAGACCGCAAGTGATCGCTGGCAAAGTTCAAGGGGTAGAGTCCCCAAATGAACGCCATCGGGTTATATGGGGTATAACAAACATATATCCGAAGTTTGTTACGGATATTTTGAACTTTAACCGCCTAAAATCCCATTTTCAATGCATAGCGCGATATCCGACTTCCAATCCATTTTTTCCGCAACCAAGAAAAAAGAGACCGCAAGTAAACTTCTGGTCCCAAAACACCAAAATAAACGCTATCTAGTGATTTTAGGCATATTCAATGTATATCCGAACTTTAATATCGATATTTTATTTTTAACCCCTAAAATTCCACTTTTGATGTATAGCGCGACTTCCGATTTGAGGTCTCAATTTTCGCAAGCAAGTAAAATAAACGCGAAACTATACGCTATATGCCGCATACTACTCAAAGTTTGCTAAGCACCAAATATTTGACACATCATTGTGAAATTTGCTTGTGACATATTTGTGATATTTTTGGTTGATATGATTGAGGAATGTGTTGAGATGGTCGGTCCCCAGTGTTTTCATTAGCTCTCTTAACAGGCAGACGTTCCGTCACAGTCATGGAAAGCATGTACCCCTTGATTTTCATGATGTTTTCGTGTACTGTCTACATGTACATAACATGTGTAGGGTATTCAATCTTCATTTCAACACAAACCCCTGCGATTTAATGATTGAATATGGCAAATGCAAATGTAAGAAGGCGTTTGTCTGAAGCAGAAATGCGGCGGGCTGTAGGGATGGTGGAGCAAGGGGCTACTCATCGTCAGGTTGGTGAAGCCCTTGTGTGCACCATCCGGTGATCTCCAGAGCCTGGGCAAATTTCAGCAGTATGGCACACCAGTAAGACAGATACAGGTGGTGGCAGATACAGGGCAACATCTGCAGCTGAAGACCGGTTTTTGATCATTCAGGCCCGTAGGAATCGCTTTGCCACAGTAACCCAGCTTCGCAGTGACCCTCAGAATGCATCCGGGGTAAATGTTTCGACGATGACTATCCGGGCAAGGTTGCACGAATGTGGTCTTCGATCGAGAAGACAATGTATTCGCATTCCGCTGTCCCAGAACCACCGCCAGGCACGATATGGGCCATGGACCATGTTGGATGGACCAGAGAAGATTGGCGACCTGTTCATATTACAGATGAGTCAAGGTACTGCCTAGACCACACAGACAGGCGTTCTAGGGTGTGGAGAAGACCAGGAGAGCGATTGCATGCAACCAACATTGCTGAGCATGACCGCTATGGTGGAGGGTCATCATGGTCTGGGCGGCATCAGCAGGGATGGACTACATAGCTCTGTGTCCTTGTACGTGACACATTGACTGCACAGCGGTATATTGATGAGATCCTGGATGTCCACGTCAGATTGTATGCAGGTGCAGTGGGTGATAGATTCTTCTGATGGACGATAATGCCCGTCCTCATGTTGCCCATGCTGTCGGGGAGTACCGACAGAGAGAGGGGATTGAGAGTATGGACTATTCAGCAAGATCCCCCGACCTCAATCCAATCGAACATGTCTGGAATGAGTTGCAGCTTGCAATTTCAGCCCGTCCAGTCCAGCCAAGATGTGTCCAGAAGCTTGGTGCCATGCTGGTCCAGGAATGGAACAACATCCCACAAAGGACCACCAGGAACCTGATTGGAAGCATGAGAAGGCGTTGTCAAGCTGTAATTAACAGTAATGGGTCGCATACTCGATATTGAACCCATACCAGGTCGCTACGTCAACTTTTTGGCAAATTTGAAAAAATTCCTCTATTACCAATAATATCCATTTTCCATGGTTATTGTATTCAAAAGCTAAAAAATAATGTCAAACACAAACAAAATCTTAATTTCTGTACTTCGATCATTAAAGATATAATTAAATAAAAAGTATATAAACTTTTAATTGCAATATTTCAACTAAAACGTAAAACAGGTAGTTGGTTATACTCGGTGCTTAGCAAACTCTGAGTAGTTTTTTATACTCTCCCAAAAAAGAAAGTGTGCATGCTAAAAGATAACACTAAAAAAAGATATATATCATTTTCATTCGTGGAAATTTTATTCAATCACAGATGAATCAATTTGTGATCAACACGAGAAATTTCATAACGCTACGACGAATACTCTTGGTGCCATGGAGAGCCAAAGACACTAAGGGTCAAACACAAACGTCACACACTCAATATCTGGTATGACCTCCGTCTGCATCGACTACTGCTGTGCATCTACGCCTCATGGAAGCGAACAAGTTAGCATGGAAGTGTTGTGGAATGTTGTTCCATATTCTGATAAGCTGTCTTTGGAGTACCACAAGCGTTGACGATGCATGGGGAAGCCGGCGTAGCTGACGTTTCATTTCGTCCCATACGTGCTCAATGGGTGAGATATCGGGCGAATTTGCGGGCCAGGGAAGAACATCCACTTGTTGTTGCTGCAGATACCGTCGAACAACACGAGCTGCGTGGGGTCGGGCGTTGTCCTGCTGTAGAATGACGCCGGGGCCGTGACGTTGCAGAAATGGGACAACAACAGGTGTAAGCACTTCATCACGATATCTGGCTGCATTGAAATTGCCATCAATAATGACCTGCTCAGTTCTGTTACGGGCAGTGATGCCACCCCACACCATGAGAGACCCTCCCCCATAACGGTTTCGCTCAACGACACATGGATCTGCGTAGCGTTCGTTGCGACGTCTGTACACTCTCTGGCGGCCATCTGATGATGAAAGATGGAAACGACATTCATCTGTGAATAAAACACGTCGCCTCCAGTGTAAGGGATGCCTGAGATGTTGTCTACACCACTGCAGTCGAGCACGACGATGACGTAACGTCAAAATCGGACGAATTGCAGGTCTTCGAGGACGTAAGCCGCATTCTCTCAGCCGGTTGATTACTGTTTGAGGGTGTATCCATCTCAGGTTAGGGATGTTCCTGGCTGTCGTTGTCGTTTGTTGCCGGTTCCGGAGATGGACGATACGGATATACCGATCTTGTGCAGGGGTGGTAACTCGGGGTCTCCCGGAGCGGGGTCGGTCTCGAACGTCATCATGTTGTGCATGTCGATGGACTAGCCTGTCTGCAGTGTTACGGTGGCAGTTCAAATGCTGGGCAACCTCTCTGTGTGTTCTGCCAGCTCTAATCACACCCAGGGCAAGGAGACGTTGATTCATTGTCAATCTTTGTGGTGGAGTCGTTTTAACAGCAGTGCAAGTTTGAATGTGAACGATATGAAGGCCTTACTTTAGAGTTTAAATACCCAAGGATTCACACTGCTGCATGAATTTTCAGACTCTCCACGTGCAAAACATGCCTTTTCACAAACGTGCAGCACGTCATTTAACGTTAATGCAATTTTAACGGGGAAAGCTGTTTTTGTGTTCAATATAACTTATTCATGAACAGGTTAACACTCTTTACACCTACGAAATTATTTTTTTGGAGTTTGATCAATTTCTGCAATGCACACTTTCTTTTTTGGGCGAGTATATATAATTTATTCCAAAGATGGTGGTAATATCTTAATTTTAACCCCTTAGTTTTTTATCAATTTATGTCTGATAGAAAATCACATTTGCGGTCTCATTTCCTACCAAGAGGCACAGTTGATACGGAAACCCTTCCGTCAAATGAACCAATTAAATGGATTTGCCTATTGTTATTACATGCAGGTGTGAATAACAATTGGAACCCCACCCATACTTTATCGCAGGTTTAAGTGGAAAATTTTGAAGATTTCCAGCTTGACTTGAAATAAATAACTTATAATTTATCAACACTCCTCATCTTTTACCTGGGCTTAAGATCAGTTATTTTTAAACTTGGCAGATTTAGAGTTTTTTCTACAGTGAATTTTGCTTCTGTTTTTGTTCTTTTGAATTTTCAACTCCCCTCATCCTTTATCCGGGTTTAGTACCGGCAATTATATTTCATATTCAGTCAAACACAAATAATATTTTGTTTATATAAATTTGTTTTATTACAAATTATTGGAGAGTGCTTATGGTCACTCTCCAATAATTTGTAATAAAACAAATTTTGAATAATAATTCAGACGACTCAAAATAATCTAGCCCTCAACCAGTTAATCACTAATGTGAAAAATATCTTGTTATTTGCACTTTCCGAGATTGACGTCGCATTTTGAAAAACGTTGAAGAAACTGAGTTCCCAGTGACGTTTGAACGTCAGGATAATTAATGTCCCAAAGGGTTAACCCTTTACCTAACACGAAAAGCAGACGACACTTGCAAAAAAAATTCTTGAATAACTAATTTTTTTCTTTTTTTGTCTCAAAAACATAGGTTATGACCCCTCGTTGGAACGAGCTCGACGAGCTCGTTCCAACGAGGGGTCATAACCTATGTTTTTGAGACAAAAAATGAAAATATTTAAAAAATTAATTGGCGATTTTTGAGAATAGCGCTGGCCGGTTTTGGCCGTTACGTTGGGTAAAGGGTTAATGTAGAGTGTCCCTCATGGCCAACTCCCCTATAAAGGTAATACATAATGTCTCCTATACCCTGCCAAACAACAGTGACTCGCCTAATAAGAAAACTCCCGCTTCTTTGGTCTAAATATAGCGGATATAGAATGAGTGTTTTTCTCATATAATATTTATGAAACGAGTCTAAGAATTTTCCGTTTGGGTGAGCCTTTCATAAATATTATATGAGAAAAACACTCGTTTCATATTCTATCTATCATATGACACACACACACACAAATTAGCCACTTAGTATAACTTTTTAACCCATCACCTAACTTGAGTTGCAGACGGCACTTAGAAAAAACATCCTCGTATAACTAATATTTTTCATTGTTTGCTTCCAAAACATAGGTTATGACCCCTCATTGGACACGCTAGTTCCAACGAAGGGGGGGGGGGGGGGGTCATAACCTATGTTTTGGAAGCAAAAAGTGAAAATATTAAAAAAAATGAATGGCGTTTTTCTTGTATTGCGCGAGACGGTTTTTGCCGTTACGTTAGGTAAAAGATTAATACAATATAACCCAACCTAAATAGGACAGATAACGTAAATTCTTCCTACTGAAATTATGCAAATGTGACCCAGTTGTATTTTGTTTAGCCAATCAAATTATCCAGTTTTGAAATTGACCAATGAAAGCCCCCCCAACTCTAATTATGCAAATTATGAAAATGTGGCCCAGTTGTATTTTGTTCAGCCAATTAAACTGACTAGTTTTGAAATTGACCAATGAAATTGACGGAAGGCTTTATTTAATACTGATTAATATGAAAACAAAATATCAAATGTTTTAAAGTGAACAAAACAGACGAGTCATATGATAAAACAATATAGGCGATGCTGTATCCACTCTTTGTCTCATAACCATATAATAGTGTCTTGTTCCAGAATTATTAACAGCGATGGCATCCTTGTTTGGCAGAAGAGAGAGTAGCGTAGTTGTCCACAGCCTTTCCCTTCTTTGAAAGCATGGGTCATTGTATACATGATGCAGTTTATCCGTTACCGTTTTATCAGTTAACCAATGTACAGTTGCACCCGCACCACCATTGTATTTGTTATTCTTGTAAAGGTACGGTGTTAATATAGGCACCGTCTGTTCACCAAACCCCATTCAGTATTTCATGAAATTAAATATTGTTTTAAGAAAAAAATTGGTTTAATATATAAAGAAGTTAATACTTGGTTTGTTGCCTTTTGCCGAATTTTCAGCCCTCTGGTAATTTCACAACAGCCTTCGACCTTCGGTCTCTGGCAGATACAATGTTACCTCGGACTGGTGAGTATCGAACCGTGGACTTTTCCTTTTGAAGTCCAATGCCGTAACCACTAAGCCACCTCGCTCCGGCGCTCCACTTTGTTAGCACCATTCTTACAATGTAACTTGTAAGGCAGACAGGCATGCCGATAAGCCGACTGAGCCAAAACGAAACAGGTAATTAACTGTTCTTTCATTTCTTTGCTATCGTCCATTCGTGAAAAAACCCAGTTTAAAGAATACGAATCAGGAAACCTATTTGATGTGGACCACGAATTTTCGAAGCTTCTAGGTATTACGGTATTTCCCGTATATTGGCGCATTAGCATATCCTCAAATTTCAAAACTCATTGTTTGATTAAGTTGTCTGTGGACAAACTCGGGTGCTACCGTGGGTGTGTTAGGGACGTGCCCTTTGTATCCTCCCGGCCTGCTGCCCATGTAAAAGTACAGTCAAAATAAAGAGGCATCGCCAGCATAATCCTCGCAACACACTCTTCATTCTCTGAACATTTCTTTACACTCGTTGGGATGGAGTTTTTTTTTATCGATCCATCATTAAAACTATCTTAGAGCTACTGACATTTATTATCGTTTCTATTCGATTTGTTTACTATGTTTCAGACTAGTTTCGTGTTACTTTACCGTCTTCTGTCATATTACTGTACATCAAACAGACATACCGGTGTTGTATAGACATTTTTTGTCATATTGTGTTCTCAATAAAAAAAAACATGAGAACTGCTATAACAGTTAACCCCATGGTCTATGAATTTCTCGCGTATCGTGACTGACTTTCAGAACCTGGAGTCACGGAGCTCTGAAATTCCCGTTCCAGAGGTATTAAACCTTAGACCAGACGATAAGAACAAAAACTTTTGGGAAGGTTCAAGAAACATTTAACCCCTTACCTAACATGAAAAGCAGACGATACTTGCAAAAAAAATTCTTGAATAACTATTTTTTTCATTTTTTGTCTCAAAAACATAGGTTATGACCCCTCATTGGAACGAGCTCGACGAGCTCGTTCCAATGAGGGGTCTGAAAGTCAGGTTTCTGTGACTCTAGGTTCTGAAAGTCAGTCACCTATGTTTTTGAGACAAAAAATGAAAAAAAAAATTAAAATTAATAGGCGATTTTTGAGAATAGCGCTGGCCGGTTTTGGCCGTTACGTTGGGTAAAGGGTTAATCAAGCCATCTATTGGATTTTACCTTGCAGCTAGAAAAATCTAGGCGTGCGGTAGCTCATTGGTTAGAAGATCAAACCGAGGTGTCCACGTTTCAATCCTTGCTTGCGTCATCTGTGTTGTGGACATGGGCAAGGCAATTCACCCCGATTGTCCACATGAGAGCACGGCGGTGCGGTATCCTAATGCCTATTGCACGTCAATGGTGATATTCCCTACAACCGCTTCTAACTCTACATGTGTTATTAAGTTTGAGAATCTGACAATTGCTCCCCACAGTTCGGTGGTTCTCTCCAGGTATTCCAGCTTCCTCTATCCGTAAAACTGTCCGACACGATATGGCCCTGGTTGTTCGAAGTATCCTTAAACCCCAGTAAACAAACAAAAAAGCTGTTTATGCCAGTATGGTTATTTGCATTTCACTTTTAGTGCCGTCTTTAGTTACGATGAATTATCGCGTGATACTGGGGTTGCGGTGGCTCAGTAGCTAGAGATGCAGGTTGGAAACCGAGAGGTCCTCGGTTCGAATCCCACCTGCGGAAACCGCGTTGTGTCCTTGGGCAAGACACTTAATCCCAACGGCCCATGTGGGTGCACGGTGGCGTTGTGTACTAAGGCATACTGCACGCCGATGGTGCACTTATCTCCAATCAATGCTAACAATGCTTGTGTGGAGTTAGTATGTTGAGGAGAGAAAGGTCCTTTCAGACATCTTCAACACTAAGATGACTTAAAATAGCTGCAGAGAGAAATGACGAAGTTAACTGCTTATCTTTTTACCTAAAAAACGGCAGCCTCCGCCAGTGTAATTTGCAAACTGGGCAGTTCAATAAAATATTTTTAAAATTTCAACAAAACCATATCGTGTGACCTATCGTTGGAACGAGTTCGTTCGTACGAGGGGCCACATGGTATGATTATGTTAAATTGTTTTTAGAAATATTAAAAAAAATAACATAACAATTTGATAACATGTGCTTTGCATAAATGATTAACCATATACCAAACGAAACGGATTATAATCAGCCAGTGCAATCCACAGAGCTATTCACATAATTCATCAAGCTCGTTTCATAAAGTGTGTTGTAAGCTATGAATATGAGGCGAAAAATGAAAATTGTTCAGCTATTGAAGAAATTATTTTGCAAGAGAGTCTCACTATTCCTTAAGTAAGGGTTAACAATAAAATTGGCTTCAAACACTGTAACTTAATTGTCAAACATAGTTTTAGAAATCAGTTTAATAATTATTTCTCAATTTTTCTCTCAAAATTCTTTCTTTTCTGACAAATAATGCCTTTAACCCTCTACCCAATGCAACGGCCAAAACCGGCCAGGGCTATTCTAAAAAGAATCGCCAATTAATTTCCATTATTTTTCATTTTTTGTCTCAAAAACATAGGTTATAACCTCTCATTGGAACGAGCTTGTTTTTTTGCAAGTGTCGTCTGCTTTTCATGTTAGGTAAAGGGATAAACCAAGAGCCCTGCCAAGTTAAAATCTCGAGTCGAAACGCAAGCGGGACTGAATCAGTCAGATAATTTCGTATCTGATCGAATCTCAACGTTCTTTATGTTGTAGATTTTCGCCTTCTTACAACTGGAAATATTGCCAGCCTCCACTCAAGTGTTGTATGCAACGGCAACGTGTCTGTCTAGTTCGGAGTATTCCCGAACGGAATCAAGCAGTGTCCAAAACCGAACATCTTTGAACTCTTATACTATCATCAGGTCTCCCGCACAGGAGACCTGATGATAGAATAAAAGTTCAAGAGGAGATTTATTGGCACGATTTGGGGAACATCTCGACGATTCTAAATCTTCTGAATCGAATCAAATCATCGAACCGATTTCGAATCGAATGGCACTTCGAAGCTTTGCAAGACCCCAGATAAACCATCAGCTGGGGAAACTTCTCCCAGGGGACGATCATAGGAAACAATGTTTTGAAGGAGATGCAAATAAGTTTTGTACGATTTCACATTAACATGCAGATACAACAAAGTCAAGTGAGTTACATCAATACCAAATGCATCGAAAGAAGAACCGAGGGACCTTGTGTTTCCTGTCGAAATAAAAAGTTAAAAATTGTTTCTCCTCCAATGAAGCTTACACATATAGTTGAGAGATGACAGGCTAATTTTTAAAATAATCCCGATTCAATCATTCAAAGGCAAAAAATCAAATAAAACTCAAGACCTATTCGTTGTGACAGTGGAACTGACATGCCTAAAATTCAGTGTTTCTGGTATATTTTGTAAAGTAAAAATGGATAAGAACCAAAAAAGTGTCGAAAGCGTCCCAATCGATAACGATCTATAACAACGGCCTTAGATCTCACACGAATGCAATGACGTCACACTGGGAACCTGCTGAAGACTTTCGAAACAATACAATATATTTTATTATTTGAAAGGCGTAGATTTCTGGTCTCGTTGTTATAATTTCTATCAACTCAGACAAAACAGCCTTAATATTTCATCGGGTGGAAGAAAAATAAACAAATCACAGTTTATTAATGACGCACCAACAAAAAATTCTTTCGCAAACACCGTGTGAGTTAAACTTTCGGATGTCCATTTATCCAATATTACTCCATACGACCCAATACTTACCCAATACTGTCCGTTACTTTTCAACTACTTACCCAGTACCAGACAATTCTACTCCTCTCTGTCCAATACTTACAAAATTGCACCCGGTGCCTTACAAAAACAGTCTTATACCTACCAATTACAACCTATACTCCTTAATGCTCCCCCGTATTACCCAATACCACCCACCCCTTTCCCAATACCTTCGCCATGTAAAATGAGTGTGCAATGGGCTAACTTTTATTTTCTTTTATTACTTTCGTTCATCTTTACCGAGAATGGTGTTAATCTTTTTCATACAAGCATCTCTTTTTGAAATGAAAATCTAACTGGGCAAAGCGATTTAATGAGACTAAAATACTTTACTTTCTTTTGTTATGAGAGAGAGAGAGAGAGAGAGAGAGAGAGAGAGAGAGAGAGAGAGAGAGAGTGAGAGTCAAAAAGATTGTGGTAGAGATTCGGGTGCCACTTCCTGGAGAGCAGTTCAAGCGGTTTGTTTCGTATTTCTATTTACATTTCCCAAAATAGGATCTGGTTTTAAATTTCTACCTGCTTTCAGATTGCATCGAACCCCCCATCTCCGCTTTGCATTCTTAAAGCAGATTTGTATCAGCCGAAAACGGATCACATAACGAACACACAACCCACGTCAAAACAAGTCCATACATTGTGTTTTATCAGGATCACATGATTCAAAATGGTTTCGTTAAAGCTTTTTATTGTTCGATTAGAAAATTCGGCAATATATATAAACAGATAAATATTAGGCCCCACAAAGTAGATATTGTGTTTCTCAGGCCATTTTTTTTGTAAAATTGCACTTGGGTGGGCGTTTTTTAACTTTATTTTTGTAATTATTTCTTTGCCATCAAACGTTCAAGTTCTTGGTTTGTTTTATGTTTAGGCCTCATAATCTACAGAATAGCATGGGTGGTGGTTTATTTCGTCTCTTGAGTGCGAGAAAGGCTTTGCAGTGCTAAAGCATTGCAAAGCCTTGGTGCACTCAAGGGACAAATTCGTCGATTTTATTAACTCGGATCAAATATCAGACATAAACCATTTATTTTTTATGTTTTTAAGTTTGCATTGGTTACAAAAAGAGAGCATGCGGCTGATGTGGCAGCTAAAAGGACCATGCGGGAGGGCCTGAAAAAAGACTTAACTTTTTAAGGCCTTTTTATATCTTTGGCTGCACACTCATATTGTCAAATGCTAAAAGTTAGCTTGCATGCTGGTAAGGAATTTGATTTTCTGTAACGTTCGAGGTTATTAACCTCTGGGCGCGATGTGAGCTATGCGGAAATATAATATTAATGTTCAAAACGAAGACAAATTGTGCTTTCACTTGCAACAAGTTTAGTTGCATTCGGGTGCGTGAGTTGAAGATTTTCATTCAACTTAGTAGGGTGCGGGTGATGGGGAAAATAATATTTATGGTCTTAATGAAGACAAATTAGATTTTTGTTGGTAATACTTTACATGCAGTGAATATTACATACTGGTTGCAATACGCGCGGTGCGGAAAGTTTTGGTCCCACTTATGAATTTTAGTATATACCCATCAAAATATTCAGCCTGCAGTCATAAGTTTGTCTATTTAGATATAATACTTCTAACAATTATTGGAAGATTTTATGCCTAGAACTTGGCGGTTATTCGATTTTCTGATTCGATTTTTCTTTTTTTGAGACAAACCGGAAATCCGAACCGCAGGACCCAGCAAAAACCGACCTAACGGTTTCACTGTGTTGGTGCATAAATGATCAAACTGCCCTACTGGTAGCAAACTGGATTGTTGGCCTCCCATTACTTAGTATATCCGCCAAAGGGGCGAATACATAGTGTTCTCATTGTCACATTCCTTCCTTACTGACTCATCCATCGGACGAGTGAATAGGGTGTGAAAATGTGACACTGATAACAGAACACAAACCAGATTAACTTTATTCATTCATTTGTTACCCAAATTTTATTTTTTCTGACTCAGTAAGCAAATGATACCATAAAACCCATAAGAAAGGAATGACCAACGGGAAGTTAGGCTGAATCCAATGGTGATACTTAACCTTTAACCAACGAATCGACCGTATCCGCCCGCGTAATATTCAAATTCAGTAGTTGAAAAAATATTATTTTTCAAAAAATTTCAACAAAACCATATCATGTGACCCCTCGTTGGAACGAGCTCGTTCCAACGAGGGGTCACATGATATGGTTTTGTTGAAAATTGTTTGAAAAATTTGAAAAAATGGTATTTAAAATAATACATTTTGATATCGTCTGCGTTGGGTAAAGGGTTACAGACAGGGCTTTTTCTGGTGAGAAGTGTCATACATCGTACAAACATTTACAAGTTTTTATCAAGGTGAGAAGCCTGAGGTGTTGTTTACTATATGTTCTTAACACATAGAAACATTGAGCCGAAACCGAGGTTTTTGCCCTGAACCTAACCGAATCTGATAAATCAAAACACCGAACCTCTAATTATACCAAGATGAAAATGAATGAATTTGTGAGACACCATAAAGTCAGCGAGTATTTTCAACTAGGAACCATGAGGGCTATGGTCCCTAGGGCTTTTGTCTTGATAATTATTGTATGGAGGTCCTTTGTATTTGATGAAAGTATGTGGTTTCCGCGTCCACGGAGCACGATATTGCATCTTTTGGGCTTTTATCCCTTTACCTAACGCGAAAGGCAGACGCCACTTCCAAAATATTCTTGAAAAACTAATAGTTTTTCATTTTTGCGTCAAAACATAGTTATGCCACTCGTTGCAACGAGCTCAATAAGCTCGATCTAATGTGTCATAAGTTATGTTCTTGAAACAAAAAAATGAAAAACTAATGAAAATTGAATGCTGATTTTTCCGAATAGCACTGGCCAGTTTTGACCATTACCTTGGGTGGATGATATAAGTTGTAAACGCCAATACCGCTATACATTTTCTTTGACAACTTGAATTTTCTCTCCCAAGCAAACCATTTTTGTCAAATGATCGATGATGCCATCGAAATGTCCTCTATGTGGACTGCCATTGATCGCTTAGATGCAAAGAAGCCGCGTCCGTTCAATTTGCAAAATCAAAATTTTCTCCCTCTCTGATGGTGCGTTCCCCGGCATCTTTTCTTGGCCCGGTCCGCCCCTGTGCATAAACATAAACTCTATTTACAATCTCATACGCATTTACCAAAGCATGTTTGAATAAAATACATTTATTTTTAATTTTTGTTTAATCGGGGACAGCTGTTGTGAACTGTATATTTGAAATCAAAATTGTATACACATTGGATAAACGCATTGAGCATTCTGAAAATGATTTCCCTGTATATCACTGCTCCAAGTATATCATAAATATTTTGTTGTTCTGGGACGCATGCATTGAAATGTTATCAGAATGAGCATACTTAATTATGTCAATTCCCAACTCAATCAATTAAATTCAGAAAAAGAAGCAACGCACGCAAATCCTGGAGGTGCTCTAGGACTTAACCAAATTCAGTCACGCACCTCGCCTTCCCTCAATCTAAGTTCCAAACTTCGCACAACGGTTTCAGAATAGCATTCGTTCCATCAAACGAGCCTGTTGTTTTAAAATTGCAGAAGAGCGACTATAGCACTCCTGGAAAGATACTCAGGCGGGTGACTGACTCCATAGTATAAAAGTCATTGCAATGTATTGTGAAGCCCAGTTCCATTGGCTTTTCGGATACTGTTAACTTTGAAAGGCCTTTTCTGGACTTTGACAAAATCTGGAGTCAGAAAGCAGTTGCTTTAACATACAACCAAGAAGAGGTCGCGCGGACAATAATAAATGTACCCATTCGGTGATTTCTAGTCAAGTCTTGGCTGCCTGTGGAGGCAGCCACGACATGCGTAGAAATCCCAGCAGAGCAGCTAAACTCACAAGGCGTGGTGTAGCAGAAATTACGCAGATCATTAAACATTAAAGAGATTCGGTAGTTTACATTAGAATTAATGTGCGAACACGATTCACAGATTTATAAACCTCTTAATTTATAAAGATTTTCTAGCTGGGCATTTACCGTGCTCATTATTTTTAAATCGGGTGAACTATATTGGGCTTGGACGATTGCTCGCCTCTGTACGAGTGGCCTGCATCAATTAAACTAAAATGGCATTCAAAACAACAAAATGGTTTGTGATGAGAAAAAAACTTGTGTAGAAATTCTGGTTGGATTATGTACCCTTTTTGCCATCTGAAGTGGGAAAACAGTACATTGTCTTGTTACCTTTACATGCATGTGCATCAAGTTTTACTAAAATCTGGCCTTTCAGTGAACACACAGAATCACGCCCTTCGGTCTTACTGTTAAGCGTTATAGTAACAGAAATTCTCCGTTGGAACCACGAGAGGTACAGTAGATATTCAATCCGTAGTAAAAAATTTAAATCAAAGTACATATTGAAAGAACTTGCTTTGCGTAGTGTCTTCATATTATTAGAAGGAAAAACTGGACAGAAAATTTTGTTCAGCCATCTTGTCTTTCGGAGTATAGTTATGCCAGTGCACTTTCTGCGTGTCACTTCCAGAACAAACATGAGAGAATCGATATGAATTCGGCGCGAACACCAAAATAGAAACGAATCCATTGAGAGGCTATATTTGAAAGACTCGCTTGGCTGAATACACTTTTGATCAGTATGAAAAGTATCACATGGTGACATTCAATATGCTGCTAAGAGCAGCTGTTAGAAGCATGCAAGCTTTTGACGTTTTATACCACTTTTATAATAACCTGATAAGCGCTGCTCCTTTTTGTTTATGTCCAACCAACTTGGCTCCAAAATACGAGATTTTGACTTATTATCACATTTTGGTCGCTTTATTTAACAAGTGATCCACATTAACCCTTTAAACCCGAGCGGCTGCTTTATATGAACATGATACGCCATAACGTCATTACATGGGATGGCCGTTCAGTAAATATGTGGGGTACACAAATCAATATTGATCTGTCTACTCCAAATAATGAATATGGACTCTTCTAATTGCTGCCATTGAACTGGCATGAAAGATACAACCAGGGTTCAATGGGTTAAATTAAACCATTTTGATCTTTGCTTGCCCTTGCCCATATAAAAGGTATTATTGCAAATAGCTTAATGTTGTCCCTGCTAAGCCTCATGCGACACCGCATCCGTCAATTGTACGTCCCATAACGTATTTATTATGCCAGCCATTTTCTCAGACATATCAGCATCAGTTGTGTTCGCAAACCGTTTCATGTTTTCGTTAAATTTTCCTATCGGCATTCATTTGTTTACAAAATCATATTGGGAATGCAATACAAGCGGGGCAATCCAACATCTCGTTGATCTGCAAGAAAATTATTGATTCATTACCCCCGACATTTTCGGGAGCTTTTACAATTCTGCCCACATTCCAACACTTTGAATTGAAAATAAACTTTCTAAAGTGCCAATTAGCCGAATTTAGACTGCGACTTTTCGATAAAAATAAAATGGCGGACAGTGACAATAAATAAACCACAGTGTCGGTAAACTGAATTAATATTGAGTCACTGTTTATCATTATTGTCGGTGTTTTCCTAAGTCCTAGTCCGCTAGCTATGACCGTTTGTTGATTAAATATCGGACTGGCGTAATAAAAAGGTGTACCATGCCATTTCTTTTTCAAATAAATGTGGAAGTAGATTATTATTTTTGGGGTATTTATTTTTAAATAGTGAAATAAACTTGAAATACACAAACTTTATTTGCCTTACCGTATCCGAGTTAACTTTCCCCGGGCCCAGTCATGCACTCTGCAGTATTTCTCCGCGTCAACTCGCCCCAACTAGGGGGTGGGTTGACGTGGGAAAATATGCGAAGGTGCATAATTTGAAAGGGCGCCAGTTTCTCGTAACCCAGACAAATGTTCAGTCCTGTTCAATACAGAATAATATTCACTATATTTCGGGCTATCTGCTATTCATTCCATTATTTGGTGAAAATATAAGATTTTCTCTGCAATAATCCCACATGGTCGATTAGCTAGGGTATATACTGCGTGCATTTAGAGGGCGAGAAAATTACTGTGAAGTTTGAAAAAAAAATCAGGGTATACTTAATGTTATCCGCCCTTCCGCAAGTAAAAAATCTGAAAAATGTATATATTTTTGCAAAATTCCACGAGGATACACATATTTTCACTGTGTTAAACAAATTTAATTATAACACATTATTTATTTTGAAAAAGGTAGAGTCTTATCTACACGCTGTGGCAATCGGAGTTACATAGGTGAATTTGGAGACAGATTTAAAGGGAGATCCCCCACCTCCAAAATAACGAAACGTGAAAATTTTACCGTGGGCTTTTTTTTCTTGCGCACAGGTACAATTCTGCGACCGGACTTCGTGAACTACACCTTCATTGCACTCGGTGACACTGTTTGTATCAAGAGCCACAAGCTCCTCTCCTAGAAACGGTCAATAATGTTGTTGCAGTATACTTTGTAACTCATTCACTTTTGTTTGCCCACCTTGCGAAACAGTCTAGTCGTTCGTCGTCTAAGCTTAATATACTCATAAACTCCACACCCCAAGAAACACAAAATGACAACCTGCCAGGGTTAGCAGGAGTGCTTCCCACATCTTTCTTAAAAGTAAAGCTTATAAAAGTGTCTTAAAAGCAGCCGGCAGATCAGTCTGAAGCAGGAACATTGCATACTTTGTCTAAGTTAACAGCTCGCTATCGCAATCCGATCTTCTCGTCCACTGACGCCTTTTCTCAGTCTTCGAAATTGTGAAACAGCGCAACTCCGATGATCTGTTCTCTGAAGTCTTTCAGGACCTAGTTATACTTTTGGGAGTACACAGCCGCGCGTTGGTCTGTGTGACAGACACTAAACACCATCTATGACAGAATGCGCTTTCTCCTCATATGAGTTTTTGAGTCATCAATGATGTACAGGGTGAGTATTCTCTGGAACCGGTAATAGAAGGCCCGCAAATAATACTGGAGTCGTTCACCAAGGTCTACGATTTAAACTTCAAGGGTCTGTGGGGAGGAATTGTTCCTGGCTGAGTAACCAGGAGAAAGGAATAAGACATACACGCGCTGGATCATCAGTTAATCCTGCAGAACATTATTAGATTACAAAGAAGCGGCCACTCTCGATGTTCTCCACTATCACGAACAGCTAAACGTTCAATGCCCCAGACTTTTCAGTTGCCCTGGAGATCCGAACGGTGACGCTCTCGTTGGAATTTTCCATCCTTCCAATCGCAGCCTGTGCAGCGAGTCGTCTGCATATCAAGCCACAGTGCGAATTTTGCGCTTGAGAACTCGTCCAAGGGAACATCGCTGGAGCCATTCCCTTTGCGACAATTGCTATTGAATGTAGTTTGTTGGGGAGGGGGGGGGGGGGGGAGCAAAGTGTTTTGTGGCCTCATCAATCTCGTAGGCACGCTCTCTTGGCTGTAAAGCTGGTTGAGTACACCCTCTGCCCGTGCTAGCCGTGTTCTCAAAGAGCATTAGAATCTTCTCCATGGACTTCCAAGTTGGTAGTTCAATACATTCTCTTGTCTCTGGTGAGTTTGCGATGTCAGGTGACACGACCGTAGAGGATGTCGAAGCGTTCTCCGTACTAGTTCTGACATGGAGACCATGTCGTACTGAAGGCCGATATTTTCAATGCTGCAGCCTAATGGGCATCGCCCGTGACTTAGATAACTCGACTGTTGTAGAGAAGATAAGCCTAAACTATAGAGTGCATCTGGTAGAATAGCATATGACTCCCCAGAAGCTTGAAATACAGTGTGGGTAATAAGACCATGTTACCATGAGCATCAGCAATGGTCATGTCGACTGGCTCTGTGCCGTCGTCCCTATTATTTCTAGCATTGACCCGAATTTCCTATTGGTAGAGGTACCAATTCCTTGGTACTATACATTTCCGCGTTCCTGGGTGCTTTTCCAGAGGTCGCTACAGCAATGATACACGGCACTGTCGTCGGTGGACACCAATTCGTTCCCGCTAATCTTGATTCTAGTTTTCTTGACCCCAGTACGATTTAGGTTCGGGACTAAGATCTTGTTGGTGTGAGTTGAAGTCAGACATATAGTGGAAGCGAGGCAGGTGGTATCAAGCAAATAGCGCCATTTGCACCTAGTTTAGCAAAACGCACCAACAGCTGCTGATTTGGATCTATCATCGAGGGTGAATTCGTTGTCACATCCGATTACATGATACCCTGGACATCAAAACGGCGGTCCAGACAGAAAATGTGGTGTGAAAGGTTTTTTTTTTTACAGCAATAGGTTCTGCAAACAGCTGTTAATCAGATGAGTACAATGCTTTTGGAACAATGGGGCCGTGCTTACTCGAAGTTTAGGTTCGTCGATGGGAGAGTGCGTCTGAAGGCATACTCAAGAATCGAACGTAGCACTGAAACACCCGTGCATTCTCTGCGATAGGTCGACATATTGGCGGTGATACCATTGGAGATGAGCTGGTGTTCGTAGACTGAAAGCGAGGGAAACGGCTTCAACTGCCGATTAGGGTTGTTGCAGCTCTTAAAAAAAGATTAAAATGAATTAGGTGGGCGGCTATGGTCGTAGACAGGGTACACCTGCAATACTTGGGACAAACAGCCAAATAATCATCGAATACTATTCACAGCATCATCCAGACCATATAACTGAAAACCAGAAACAGTACTTAAAACCGTCAATGACGCTCCTTTGATACCATTGGACCGTAATACAATACAATCGCCGTAGGCAGTGATGTCTACGCATGCGTTTACCAGGTAATAGAAAAATCATTATTGGCAACATTTTAATTAATGAAGCACCGGGTTGTACGCGGTGCTTCATTAATTAAATTTTTGATGATTATTCCTATAATTAATGTTTGGAATCTAATATTATTGTGTCCCTGGAAATTTTGCCCACCCATGGAATGTGACCAGGCCGCACTGTGCCACGTCAGGAGGCTGTACATGGCAATGAAGACTCTTCGAAGCGCCCTAGCCAACTACTCGTCCAAACCGTCCGAATTTGATGACCATATTTCTCTTGAAAAACAGAAAGCCTTTAGACACCGAATAGGGTGGATTTGATGAATTTATTCGGCGACGCAATGCGGAGCGCCTGCGCAATCTAGAAGACGAACGATTGTCTAGCTTAGAGGTGGACCTGCAAACCGGTCCTGATCTCCGAAACTAACAGCATCCAAGCAACTATCAACAGAATAGTCAACAACGCCCACCAAGTGCATTCGCTCCCTTTTCCACGAGCAGGGGATTTTCGAGTGGAGAAATTAAACTTAATTGTTGTTACAGTACGGCAGTAGGGGACTGGTCACTTTCCACAACGTGGGCAATATTTCCACGGACGCAATAATATTAGACTGCAAACACTAATTATAGGAATAATCATCAAAACATTTAATTAATGAAGCACCGGGTAGAGCCCGGTGCTTTATTAAGTAATATTTTGCTGCTGGTGATTTTTTTACCCGGTAAACGCATGCGTGGACATCACTGTCCATGCGTGGATTACGACCAGTCCACGTCGACTGCACTGTACATGTATGTGGAGCGGGCTTAACCCTTTACCTAACATGAAAAGCAGACGACACTTGCCAAAAAAATTCTTGAATAACTAATTTTTTTCATTTTTTGTCTGAAAAACATAGGTTATGACCCCTCGTTGGAACGAGCTCGTTGAGCTCGTTCCAACGAGGGGTTATAACCTATGTTTTTGAGACAAAAAATGAAAAAATAATGAAAATTAATTGGCGATTTTTGAGAATAGCGCTGGCCGGTTTTGGCCGTTACGTTGGGTAAAGGGTTAACGATATTTTCACGTTTTGTTATTTCGGGGGTAGTGGTAAACATTTCCTTATAAATCTAGTTCCCATTCATCTCTTCAACTCTACAACTAAGATGGCTGAGTTGTGTACCTTTATAAAATATTTAATATGTTATGATAACAGTTGTTTAACAAAATGAAAACGTAACTTGTTTGACTTTGCCTAAAATATTTGCCTAAAATCACCAACAAAATGCATATTTTTCTTTAAAATGTACAGTACATGGAGAGTGGATTGTAACTAAGTCACCCTCAGAGTGGAGTTGTCACCCAAGCTATAACTTTCAAATTGTGTACATATCGACAAAAAAACACAAGCAATGTTTCAGCCAATGGACCTCCGGATTTAACCCGGAGGTCCATTGGCTGAAACTTTGCTTGTGCTGGTTATGCTTTGCAACAAATTTGCAATTATTGGTTGGGTGGATCTCCACTCTGCGGGTGATTTAGTGATAATACACTCTCCACGTACTGTAAGTCAAACTCTAAAAATAAAATTGTTTTTGCTATGTGCAGCTACAATATAGTTTATTGGAACTATTTACAACACAAAATTACTATTTTATCTCAAATATATTAATTTTCAGGCTTTTCACTACGTGTGATAACTTTAAGTGCCGTTTTCTCCCTTATTGCCAAACAGGAAAAGACTACACTTATTTTTATTAACTTCAAATAATATATAAAAAGGAAATGCAGAGTAATTTCCTCGTCCTTAAAATGCACACATGACTAATCATGACTTACCCTATCCAATGTACTGACAACGCATTCTCCGACCGATTTTCATCTTTTGGTTTTATTTCATTCTTCCGTGGAATCCTGTTGTTACAAAACACGGCCTCTTGATAAAAAAGGCCAACTCGGCCTATTTTACTCAATGTAGAGGAGCTGGAAAAATAATGTTTTAATTTTGTTTCTTTTAAATATTGTAATAATCTCGAAACACGCGATATCTGAACCGTTTAGGGATGTACTTGTTTCAGTGTCGCTCAGTACCACTAATAGCCACATTGTGGTGTTCAGCTGTAAAATTTCCATAAATGATTAACTGCCATTCACACGTGTTTGCCGACATTCTAGTTGCGTTAAATGTACAACTAAGAATTGTAAACGCTACAGAGAGGGAGAGAGAGAGAGAGAGAGAGAGAGAGAGAGAGATCCACTGAAGCGTTTTTTAGACTAATTGTGTTTTGAAAAGAAAAACATGCAGCCATCCTGATGGGAATGTCGAAAGCTAAAATTTAAGACAAGCTCTGATTAGAATGTCGCAACTCTTCTCTGTCGTTTGAAGGAGATGAAAGGAGACATTTGAAATATTTTGAACAAACCGTAATACACTCGATGACCATCCAGCGTCCAATATATAGCAGTCTGGAATTATAAGGAGCGTTGTATGTGTACCATCAAGTAGACGAAAAAGTCTTGAATTATTCTTTCTCAATTAACCCATTCGGCACGAAAGCCCGCTTTTCACGCCCAGGACCTCGATACGTCATAATGTTCTTAAATTTGGTGGCTACTCGGTGATTGTGTGGGGATGACCAAACATTATTTTCAACGTGCAGCCCCGAGGCTGCACGTTGAAAATATTAATTGGTCAACTCCCAAATAATGGACTCTTCTAGTTGCTATTGTTGGCCTGGAAGATATACCAGGGGGTAAAGGGTAAATATGCACTTGCTGATTCGTAAACACTCAAGTCGCTAAAAATGAAGCAGCTAATATTCTCATAGTCATCGTATCTAAACAATAAATAAATGAAAATATTTGATTATTATGAAGATAGAATTATCAAGAGACGTGAAAAGCTTCATAACGTTCCTTGCAAAATAAAAATGACTTTTCCCAAGTTACATTGTGAAAGGTTGTCTTTCATTAGTCGACTTATCAATCCGATAATCAATGCGCATAAAAATGAAGGTCGCGTCTCAGAAGAATTATTCCGAGAGTCATAAATACGTCCTTTAGGGTAGACCAATTTTCAAGTACCCGAATAGAAAATGTCAAACCCCCGAGGGAGAAAAATTTGTTCATTGCTTGTTTCGAGACTGATAATTGGCATGAAAGTCCAATAACGTGGGTTGATGTTGTGAAACCTTCCAAACCTTTTTACCAAAAAAGGTTATCATGCGAACTTAGCAAATTAAAGGCGAACGCTGACCATAGTATTTGTGATGACGTTCCATAATATGATAAAATGCTGAAAATGAAAAGTGGCGTTGTTAACAAATTTTCCCCTCCCAGATTGGCTATCATGTGGAATGCCGAGTATTTCGGTAAGTGGCTGATACGCAGCTGTAACAGAATATATCATGAATTACCTGCCTTCAATGATCACCCTCACCACATCAGTTTTTTTTTGCTGTCCAGACTTAATAATTTATTAAGCAGTTGCACGTAGAGGTAGAGTGAGTGGCGTTATGCATATAGACCCGTTTCGAAATGGTGGATAAATTGTCTTACATGATTATCTTATAAGGAGAAATATGTATCCCCTTTTTTCTTCTATTATAGTTCTTGATCAATTTTCAGAGTACAAAAATGCTGTTTGAAAGGAATATTGCATGTGAGAGAGGACACAGATCTGGCGCCAAACAAAGAGTTTTATGTTTTACAAATTTGATATCAAACGGAAAAAGTATATACATCACGGAGAGAACGGATTTCTGAAACACTGCGGAAATGGATCCCACTGAAATGTTATTTAGCATTTCTGAGAAGGAAGACACACTACAGTACTGTGGTCTCCAAAGGGAGTGTCTTTCTCAGTCTGATCCTGATCTGGTCGTGACAAGCGGCCGACGTTTCATTAAAACAATGTTGCGAAACTCAGACCAAATCAAGAAACACAAACAAACATATCATCTGAGTTTCAATGGTTATGCATTTCGTTGCGGAATTTTACAGTGTTTAAGTAAGGAAAGCGTACAAAAAATGTTCACCTAGTTGCTGTCCTGTCGACACTCTGCCTAGGCTTTGGAGACTACTGCAGTAACTGTTTTGTTCCTCAGAAAGTGTTTGTATTCACCTATAGTTAAAACTAGAAGTCCTGTCATGAAATGCGTAGAAATAGCACGTCGATCTGCGCTTTAATCTACGCGTTATGACCATAGTAAGGCTAAATCTACGCGTTATGACCATAGTAAGGCTATCAAATTCTGTACATATGGCCTGTGCACAAGCAATGTTTCAGCCAATGGACCTCCGGGTAACCCGGAGGTCCATTGGCAGAAACATTGCCTGTGTTTGCTATGAGTAACCAGACGAACCTGCCGTGCTTTGATGCTATTCGATAATCCAAATTGCGCGCCTTTTCTGCGCGCAGTTAAGCCCAGATAAGCGCACAGTTCGTGACAGGACTTCTAGTTTTAACTGTAGACATCAAGTGAAAATCCCTCCACAGTATAGTAAGACAGAACATACTGAACCATAACGCTTCCAAATGTGAAATAATAACAAACACACAAGTTGTAACACGCGTGCGATTCACTTCACAAACTATGACAGATCTTAATGTCTTCATGGTAACAATACACCGCTGTCATGCAAAACGCACCAATAGCTGTTTGCAATGAGGATAAAGGTTCCCTGATTTATCCAATTGGTGAAAACTGAACTGAGTTTGTAGGTGTGAATAAAATTTGAAAGTACATGTTTTGTATTATTATTATTTATTTATTTATTGGTGCTTAAGGTCGCATATTTATGCACAATGGCTAATCATGACCGTGACAGTTTTACGGGTGGAGGAAGCCGGAGTACCCGGAGAGAACCACCGAGCAACGACGAGCAGCTGCCAGCTCCCCAACATCGTAACTCCGCACTGCAGCACAGGCAGGGTTAGATTGGTTGAAGACATGCGTTCCATCGACGTGCAGTACGCCCACGTGGGCAATGGAGATGAAGTATCTTGCCCAAGGACACAACGCGGTTGCCGCAGGTTGGATTCGAACCGAGGACCTCTCGGCTTGCAGACTGCACCTCTACCTACTGAGTCACCGCGCTCCCACATGTTTTGTAAAAATTATACAATTTGTTGATGACTGTCGCCTACAATAAATACATGTCGCGAGTGTGACGCCAAAATATCTCACCGCCTACTGCAGCCTTGAGCTATTTACAAGCCAAACTGAGATAGTGCCCTTGCACTAAGCGAAGTATACATTTTCTTTATAAACAAAAACACACGTTTAAAAATCGGTCAGTTGCACCATGAAACGTTTCGAAAATTCGTCGGAACAAGATAAAGCGGAGGAAAGTACACCCTGAAAACACAACAGATTCGAACGATTGGGCTCGCCCAATATTGTTTTTGCTTCACCTAATATGACACCGTATCCGCCAACTAAGCACACTATAACTTTCAATATCTAATACAGAATAACAATGTGCGTGGTATTATGATCTTCCATGATCAGCCTGACATCAGAAGTGACGTAATGCCGCGGTGTCTGTTGTATGTGACGTGGTGGCCTCAATAACGCTCAAGCGCAGCCATGATGTGACGCCATTGCTATAGTGATACGTTGAGTTTGTGCGTTTATGTATTGCGTGCTTTTCGAGTGGAAAGTGTTTCTTTCGTAGATTTTATCCAACAGGGGTCGCCATCTGGATTCCTTTTGGCTTCACACGGTTACGATGGGCACAAAAAGCCTTCAGCTTGTGAGGATGAGTTCTGTTAATGCGTTCGTGTTATTTTGAGTACCTAAATAGTATAGAAAGTACATAGTTTGACCTAGAATTGGAACAAGCTTAACTCAGTTGTTATCTGGAATCATAAGCTTCGATTTTGAGTCACACTGCAAACTTATGAAATTAAAATGGCATTTTTGTGAATATCATTGTCTGATATAACGCTTAGTTTTGGTAACGGGTTAATGACGAGGAGATATAAGAACACACCTCCTAAAGGAAAAAATCACAACTGACAGAACTAAACACATCCACTGATGGAAATCCGGTGCCGGAAAGACAAACTCTTATTATAAAGTTCCGAGTTGAAATCCAATTAATGAGAAGAGTGGAAATCGACTAAATGAACTTTCATTTTCAATTTGATGTTGATTACTCATCTGATCCTCTAGTGTTTCTTTCCACCCTAGGCAAAGCAGAAGTTCAGACTGTATTTGTTCCCGATAAACCCTTATCTAACTTAACGGTTAAATTTAGCCGGCGCTCTTTGGAAATATCTTGTTCAAATTTAATTCGTGGGAGCACGGTGGCGCTGTGTACTAAGGCGTACTGCACGTCGATGGTCCACCTGTCTTCAATCAATGCTAACCCTTCTTGTATGGAGTTAGTACGCTGGGGAGACTGACAGTTACTCGCCGTTTCTCGGTGGTTCTTTTCGGGTACTCTGGCTTCCTCCATCCGTAAAACGAGGTGACCTTGGCTGTCGAAAGTGTCGTTAAACTCCAATAAATAAATAAATAATTCAAATTTAATTCAATTTCTCTTTCAATTTTAGCCTCCAAAACATAACCTAAGATCCTTCATTACAACAAGCTCGTGGAACTCGTTTCAGAAAGCGGTCATAATCTATATTTTTAAGGCAAAAAATGATTTTTTTTATTTATTCAATAAGTGTTTTTGCAGTGTCATCTTTATAAGTAAACGATAAACCAAATACTTAACCCTTTGAACTCTTGTGGTATGTTCCATGCCAGTTCAATGGAAGCAATTAGAAGAGTCCATATTCAATATTTGGGGTAGACCAATCAGTATTTTCAACGTGAAGCCTCGGGTTGCACATTGAAAATACTGATTGGTGTACCCCTTAATATTTACTGAACAGCCATCCTGTATAATGACGTTATGACGTATCATATTCCTGGCCGGAATAAAGGCCGCTGCGGTTCAAAGGGTTAACACAACTCCTAGAAATTGGTATCAGCGTTTGTTCTTAAAATCATTCCAAAGAATGTTTCGCGCCCTCAACCATACTTCCAACATTTCACTCCTTTCAACCACAAAAGGTTTAGACAGATATCAAATGCTGTTCTGCGTGTTCCAGCAATCCAGTTGTACAGAGATCAGTAGATATCAAGTAAAGTACACGTGAAGTGGGTTACACTGAAACAACGAAGCGGGTGTGTTTTCCCTTAGACAATAAGTGTGAAGAAAATCTGAGGCACAAGGAAAAGTATAGCTGATGGGCTATAAACCAAAGGCACACGTGTTCAAATGTTGTCTCGTGTTTCGTTAACTCTGGCAAAACTTGAGTTATTGTATGGCTGGAAATCCACTCCATGGCTGTATTGATAATCATTTACTCCCCATACAATGTACGAAATGACGAAAACCTTAATATTCCAAGTCATTCAGAGATAATATGGTCACCGACTTCGCCATCTTAAAAAACAACAGTCGACGAGAAACGACCTTAGAACAAACGTTCGTCTCTTGACACAACATAATGTACATAAACATATATGATAGGATATTCTCACAATTTCCAGCCGTTTCAATAGCCCAATTTGCCTTTTTAAAACGGACTACTTTTTTAGAAGTTTAATAATACACAAAAAGCAGGTATGTCTATTGTTTCTAACTTCTGTGGCGTAATTTGTCAACTTGTCCTAATCGGAGTCACTGTCGTAAAATACCCCTCGCAATTCAGTTTTCTTTTAATGTTATTTTAGATGAATATCGTTAAAATTTTGCGTTGTTCAATTCCACGACATGTCTACAGTATTGGCAATTGCTGATGTATAAGGCGATGCCGTTTTTCACTCTTTGAAACTGTACAAGCGAACACGTTTATGTGCGCATGGCTGTGTCGATTTGTATTTTATTATGCGCCTGTTCTATGTAATCGCCGTCTACAGCAACACTAAACCACGCGGAAAATGAAATTCTGTTCCGTACATATACTTTTACTATTTTTAAATAGAAGCGACATTTCAATGGAATTTTCAACAAATTCTGCAATGTAATTACAATTTGAATCGCTAGCGATAGCTAAACATCTTCCCCTGAGTTCCAATGTGTTCTATGTGCCGGTAGGCACATAGAACACATTGGAACTCCGGGGACGAAATAGTAACACGGGTTCCCCTCGTAAATTTGGTTGGCGATAAAATGTGTTCTTTCTGTTGTTAGTTGTCAAATAAATTGCTGAGTGTTATTCTAATATTTTTTTATAGACGTGAAGGCGTGTAATAAACACAGAGCGACACGCGTGTTTGATATGGCCTCTCGCTCTATCCTTCCGCGCTGGCACTCGTGTCATATCGATTAACCCATTCACACGCGTGTGTCTTTCTGTGTATGTACATTTGAACTGCAAACGACGTTTGCCATGTGTTTCTGCAAAGTATTTGGTGCGACAAAAATAGTTATGTATGCTGGCGGTACATTTTTTGGCTTGACAAGTGGGCATCTTCACCGTGTAGAAGCCGAGCAAACGAAACTTTTTGGGCGTTAGGGCATCTTCACCGTACTAGGGCATCTTCACCGTGTAGAAGCCGAGCAAACGAAACTTTTTGGGCGTTAGTGTTGAATATTATTCTCAGCAATTTTGTTTCTTGCGTCATGCTTTCATAATTTTTCATAATTTTTGCTCACTGTGTGTTCGCTGATATTCAGCAACTTTATAAAGTTTTAATTTCATTTTCCTTCCGTGGATTTCTTAGCTCTCTGACATGAGGCAAATGACATAATCATGCCAAGTGTTTCTTTTCGTAAAAGGTTATCTGCTGTTAGATTTGATCGAATTGCTTCAGAATCGTAATTGAACTCTGTGTGTTGCTTTTTCGTGTTTTTGTTTTGGGACGAATCAGGCGAGGCGATCGATTATTCCTGTCCTGTTGGAGAAGAGCTTATGTTCTGAAGAAATCTTATTCACTCCATCTTGTATAAGGGAACCCGGTTACTACCGTACAGTACGACCGCCGTGGGCGGGTCACTTTCCACAGGGTGGTCAGTATTTCCACGCACGCAATAATAATAAACACTGAATATAGGAATAATCATAAAAAAATTACTTAATGAAACACCGTGTACAAATTTTGCTGATGATGCTTGTTATTACCTCGTAAACGCATGCGTGGACATCGTTGTCCACACGTAGATTACGACCAGTCGACGGCGACTGTACTGTAAGGACCTATTGGGTCGATATTTCATAAATAAAGCATTTCGAAACTGAGGCCCAATCAAGAAAAACAACCTAAAATAACACTAGGAATCCAATGACATCGCATTTCTTTTTCAACGGATGAAATTCGACAGGGTTGTGGAGAAGGAAGCGGAAAGATTATTTCGTCTAAATCGCGACTTCGCTGTAATCCGATGGAAATTTTATGTCCTCTTGTAGTAAGCACACAGCTGTAAATGGTAAAGAAAGCATATCGTATGAATAAACAAGTCAAATGGCACTCTCGTTGTGACGTGGAACAAAAAAGTACAGATAAGATACGAAAATAAGAAATTGACAGTTTTAGTATTTGATTACGTACCGTTATTTCGTCGTCTGAGTGCTAGAATGTTCTATGTCCCATAGGGGACATAGAACATTCTAGAACTCAGGCGACGATTTGTCTGATTCAGTCGAAGGAACATGATGGGCGCTATCCATACAGGATGACGAGTGTTGAAAAAGTAGCCTGCATAGACAACCAAGTCGTGACATTGCGATCATAATGGTCGTGGAGCGAATACTCATATGATCTTAGAATGACACAATAGTTGCGATGTTTCAATGGCAAGAGGTTGCCGTCTTAGATTTGTTTTGTCATGTAGAAGTTTTTCCGGGTATGATGGTGGGTATGAAGTAGTTTGGTGGAATTGCTGTGGTCACAAACACTGTATACCACGGTCCACGGACAGGCATATATGCGTTTTTTTAAAAATTTAGATCGGCTCCGTCAGTCCCTGATATTTAACAGGGATGTTCTATTTATCACGTAGTGTTCCGAGGATGTGCGCTATTGTTTCTAGTACTTCGGTAGAGCAGAAAAATATAACATGTAGCTGAATTTGTTTTTGAGGTTCTGAAGTGTAGACCTATCGACCGTTTGTGCTTACTTCTGGCCCTACTCTATCTATTTCTTGCAATATCTTTCATTGAGTACTCCAACAGACCATAAAAGGCCAATTTTACACGGGGTTTACTTTTCGTATGAATCTTTCAAAACGTTCCTTCCATTCACATTTATCGCAGTCTTAAAGTGACTAGATCACCCAACTTGTTGTCTGAATAAACACAATTGCCATAGGGACCTCCGAAACATAGAAATTCGATTAAATTCGAAATCATCCCAATGATTCAGTTCGATTTGGGTTGCACCGGAAATTTTCGAATCGTTCGAGATGTTCTCATAATCCTACCAAGTGTCTCCTCTTGAAGTCTTCTTCTATCATCAGGTCTCCTGTATACAGGATTCCTGATAATAGAAGAAGAGCTGAAGGAGGGAGGTCCACTTCCAAATCTACTTTGATTCTATTCTGGAATATTCCGCCTGTCTTATTGATCATTTCCAAAAAGACAAGTCGTCGTTGTAGACAATACTTGATCGGAGACTGACAATATTTATGGGTGAAATATCTATAACACGAAAAGTGGTGAGATTCGATTCGTAAATTGATTCGTTTCTCTGTTTTCTGGCTTGATAGATTCTGTATTCGAAATCAGAAATTCGCTGGGACCTAATTTATCCCAATTTAAACTATCATCATGTTCAGTATGGTCCAGCTGTGCCACAGACAAACAGCCAGCCGATGCCATGAAACCTAACCCTGGCTGAATTTTTTTTAGCTATTTCTGGTTCCATATTTACACCCAACAAAGCTTATATTCAGTGTGTAAATACTTGTCTGCCCTACAAAAATTTAGTATTACTCACAAATCGAATAATTTCTAGTGTTGGTCAATAAGTTCGGCCATTGGACTGACGGGACTACTGACTAACAGCACAACTAGAGAAGAGAATACTCTGGAATGCCAATGGTATTATAGCCATTAAGCAGGTCACCTGGAAAGAACTAGAAAGTCGTTCGATAGAAAATTCGGTTTCCAATGTCGTTATTCTCGGATACTTTACATTCACCCCGAAATGAGTCTTTAATCCTTTTCAATCTGCGATTTTTCCCATAATGCAAATTTAAATTTAAGCAATTTAGTCTTGTATGACATAGCTCAGTGGGCTCTGTCAAACAAGTTTTAACTGAGTAAATTCTAAGTTGCATTTTGAGGAATACACGTTTCTCAATATTTTTATATTTTTGACGTCAGAGTGCAGAGGATTAAAGTGTCACTCGATTACATTAACTCTTAACCTGCTGAGTATTTTCAAAATATTTTTCATCAAATCTAGTCATGGCTGCTTTAGAGCAGCCATGACTAGATTTGATGAAAAATTCCTCTAAATTTATATAAAGAAATCATTGATCGAAGAGTCTATTCAATTTACAAGGGAGAAATTTGGTTGAATTTGCCCAAATTATACTTTTTCAGTGTCAAGGGATTTTGTATCCTGGGCAGAAATAACCGCCATCAGCATGTAAGGAGTTAATTCAAAGGATGACTTGACACCTCAACTGGTAAAGTAGGTTGCCAAATAGAAACTTCACATTCCGTTCCTCGACCTTTGATCGACGTTCTCATCGAAAGCGTCAAGCCCCCCTTATCAATGGTATAAACAGGAGACAATATTTCGTCCCGTGAGAGAAACAAGACCCCATCTGCAATGCTAAAGCATTGCAGATTGGGCCTTTTTCTACTCAAGAGACGATTTCCAACCCTAGAGCCCGAAGCTAATATATTTAGGTAGCAGTTAGGTGATGTTCTATCAATGGGAATGGTTGTTTCAAAAGTCGGATGTTTGGTAGCCAGGAGAGGGGTAAAGTTGGAAATTCAGAAAGAGTACACCCCGAACCAATACTCTTTGGCCATGTTCGTGCGTGGGCTGCAAACTCATCTAACCTTGTCCTCTAACCTAGTCGAATTCGACGCTGTTATGGCCTGGAACCCGTCGAGCCCTTGAATTCTCCATCCGCAATGCTCAGATTCAATCGCTTCCCTTTTCTGACCAACTGAAATATCCTAGATGTATGAATCTAAAAATACCATAAAAAATTCTTTTTCTTGAATTAGCGCAAGAAATGTTTCTGAATCGAGCCTTTATTAGAAATTGACCGAATCGTTAATAACTTTTGCCAATATTGTTAGACATGTTCTGTTACTAAATATTTACAAATTATGACTCATCACAGCTGTAGGTTTTTGATTACACGGCGTAGTTCCGCGAATTGTGTTAATATCTTGATATATATAAAACAGGAGCATGGAATTATCTGTATATCTTTGTGAGTAAAGGACGTCATATTAAATCAACTGCAGTCTGCGTGCATTTATTTATTTATTTATTGGTGTTTAAGGTCACATATTTATGCACAGTGGCTAATCATGACCGTGACAGTTTTAGGAGGAAGCTGGAGTACCCGGAGAGAACCACCGAACAACGGCTAGCAACTGTCAACTCCCCAACATACGAACTCCACACAAGCGGAGTTAGCATTGGTGCACCATCGACGTGCAGTACGCCTTAGTACACAACGCCTCCGTGTCCCCACGCGGGCAATGGAGATGAAGTGTCTTGCCCAAGGACACAACGCGGTTGCCGCAGGTGGGATTCGAACCGAGGACCTCTCGGCTTGCAGCCTGTACCCCTACATACTGAGCCACCGCGCTCCCAGTCTGCGTGCAAACTCCACGAAAAGTGGTTAAACAAATGACCCATAGCAGGGTTCAATTCCTAGCAGAAATACAATGGTGGTCCTGGGCCTGTCCGAAATAGTTAATGAATTCGATACAGATGCACCTTTAACACATTATGATGAAAAGTATTTTTTCTGACAGGTTTCTTTTCGAATGTAACTAATAATTTACAGTTAAAACTAGAGGTCCTGACATGCATTTCCCACAAATGGAATGCCACTCTGCTCGTTGGTCTGCTCTATGACGATAGTAAGGCTATAAAATTCTGTACATATGCCATATGCACAAGCAATGTTTCAGCCAATGGTCATCTTGCTGAACCATTGCTTGCGCCTACTATCCGTAACCAGGGAAATCTGTCGTACTTCGCAGAAGCTGTGTTTCAGTCAATACACCCGACGGGGAAGTGTCGCGGTATTCCAAGGCAAAAGTATATCAAGATGAGCGCATAGTTCGGGGCAGGACTTCTAGTTTTCACTTTTTACACTTTTATCACTCAAAATCTCCAACATTTCTTCACTCCTTTATATTTTAAAAACGGAATTAATTCAATTTCCAACTTCTGGCGTAATCTCACACTCTGACAGTCGGGACAGTCATAGTTTCCAAACGATTTGATGACGTTCGGGGAAACGTATTGTATGTGCCATTTCCTAATCCAGTGGGTCCTAGGGCTGCACGGTATATCGATAAACCGATATATATCGGCATTCAAACCAATATCGATTGAAAACTGGTGTAATTACAAGAATATCGGTTTATTGTCATTATTTATTTACCCACAATTTAATTTTCAAGATGTCTTGAGTGTTTTAACTGTAGCCCAGAATGAATAATATTATCCCTTTACCCAAGGAATCGTCTGCATGTAACCACGTAATATACAAATTCAGCAGTTGAAAAAATGATTTTCAAAAATTTCAACAAAACTATATCATGTGACCCCCTCGTTGGAAAGAGCTCAACGAGCTCGTTCCAATGAGGGGTCACATGATCTTGTTTTGTAGAAATTTGTGGTGAAAATCTGATAAACTAATTTTTAAAATAATAAATTTTGATATCGTCTGCGTTGGGTAAAGGTTTTTCGAACCGCATCATCAAGGCATGCTAACTCGTACCGACTGTGATTCCTCAAGTCTCGATTGTTGTACTTATGTTCATATATCTGAACGGTTTTCGATATTCCTGTATACCGCGGTATTTTTGGAATACCGATAGCGGTATTCAGTTTTGAATATCGTGCAGCCCTAACGGGTCCAATAGATATGGAACACTTCAGATTAGGGCCCTGCGAAGCTTCGAGATTCGATTCGATTTCGAATCTTAAGTTGCTATTCAGTTCGATTCGAATCGGCTGGACCTTTTCGTTTCCATTCAAATTTCACCGGAATATAGCTTGGTATCAGTCATCTTCGTCGTCTCGCAATACGTATAGTTCTGTTGGAAATTGTAGGAAAATACTATTGAAAATAAAGACTGGGTGTAGTTTACGCTGTCTAAAGAGAAACAACATCTATACCCATGCCACCATCCCTGCTAATTCCAGTCCCATTAGACACTACCACTTTTGAAAGAAAATTTCCAGGCAATATCAAGGATGGGCTATTGCTAGCGGCTAGCCCTGTGAAGTGTCAAATACCGACGATTCTCGCTCTCGTTTCAGTTTTTGAACTATAACTCTTACTGTGTAATATTCCAACTACCACACTGTGGCATGCCTTCGACAAAGGCCTGCCTTGGTGATGGAATATGATTGGAATATTTTATCAGTCGGGACTTGAGCCATCACTGTCCGAACAAATCAGGTTTACAGTACCTCCTTCCCGAGTCGGCCATCTTCAAGGCGCCCCTGATCCGATTCGAATTCGAATAACAGATCCGATTCGAGATTCGATTCGAATCGAAAATGGATGATTCGCAGTACCCTACTTCTGATCCAAGACATTTCTATACACGTCTGCAAATTCTTGGGTTCCGCCCACTCTTATATGAAAATAATGAGCTGGGAGTTCATGGAATTTAGGGCAATTCTAAGATTATGACTGGTGATGTTCCGAGAAGAAACTGTTACATTGTACCACAAAGTGTGCAGTTAGTTATTTATGTACAAAGAAACAATATGACACCTGCGTCTGCTTAGAGAAAGTAGATAAGCCCGTATTTACCCCGATATGTGAATACATGGACTCTTGGCAGAAATGAGATATCTAAACCCAACAATAACCACTTTTCTATTGGCTGGATCTTATATACTTGACTGGTACTCAACAATCCATGCACATCGGTTTTCCAGTGGATATCAACTTTCTAGATATAGCTTTGGGAAATCTCCTCTCTATTTCTATTCCAATCGACGTACATGCGCAGTCAACCCGACTTCCGTCTCATTTTTAGTTTAAACAGTATTTATTTCCAAAGTATGAAAGTACAATTTTTCACAATTCAATAAAAGCATACAACTCATTTTTATATTATTCTGCAGAAGATAACTATTTTATTGTTAAATAAAAGTATTTGTAGTATAATTGAACTGAACTTTCAATTGACAAATAGAGAATTGTTTTTTTCGGAATAGTCCACGGGCCCTTGGGCCCATGCGAACATGGGGTGAGACAGGAATAAAATTTGTCAACTTCTCTTTTCACTATGTATTTGAATGATCTGGAGGAATTCTTCGCAGAAATGGATGTTGACGGACTCACAAATTTGCAGTCGACAATAGAAAATGAATTGCACATGTTTGTACACTTGTGCGTGTTACTGTATGCAAACGATACTGTTATACTTGCTGAAAGTGCAGCGGATCTCCAGTCTGCCCTGAAGAAGTTTATGGAAGATTGCACCACGTGAACAATGGAAATAAATGTATCCGAGACAAAAATGTGAATGTTAGGAAAACATGACGTTCGAAAACACAAATTTAAGATTCTCAATCTAGAGGTGGAAGAAATAAAAGAGGTAAATATTTAGGTGTTATCCTTTAGTATAACGGATCTTTTGCAAAGTCAAGAAAACATAATTTAGAACAGGCAAGAATAGCTGTATTATAAGAAAAGCTAAACATTTAAATTTATCAATAGAATGTCTGTTGAATCGTTTTCATAAAATTATAATCCCTATAACCTTATATGGAAGCGAGATCTGGTGTTCTAAAATTTAGATTTATTTACAAAAAAACAGCCACTTAGGGCTAAGAAAGTTAAGAATCTCAAACCGTCCCGCATGGTCATTTTGACTGCCGCATGCTCTCTTTTTATAACCAATGCAAAGTTAAAAAAAATAAAAAATAAAATGGTTTATATCTGATATTTTACCCAAGTTAACAAAATTGATAAATTTGTCCCTTTAGTGCAAGAAGGCTTTGCAATGCCAAAGCATTGCAAAGCCTTCTTGCACTCAAGGGGCGAAATACATCACCATCCACGCTATTCTGTAGATTATGAGGCCTAGGAAATAAAACAAACCAAGAACATGAACTTTTGTTGACAAAGAAATAATTATAAAAATAAAAAATAAAATAAAAAACCGCCCTTACAGATGCAATTTTACAAATATAGCCTGAGAAACAGAAGAACTACCTTGTGGGGGTACTTAAATACCTGAAATAAATTCTGGGTATGAAAAATGGGACACCTCCATTTGTGGTGTATGGGGGAATGTATCCAATCAAAATTCTGATTAAACTGAGGATAATCATATTTAAGGCGCCCCTGATCCGATTTGAATTCGAATAACAGATCCGATTCGATTCAAGATTCGATACGAATCGAAAATGGATGATTCGCAGTGCCCTACTTCTGATCCAAAACATTTCCAGACACATCTGAAAATTCTTGGGTTCTGCAAACAACCACTCTTATATGAAAATAATGAGATGAGAGTTCATGGAACTTAGGGCAATTCTAAGATTATGACTGGTGATGTTCCGAGAAGGAACTGTTACATTGTACAACAAAGTGTATAGTCAGTTATTTAAAAACAAAGAACCAATGTGACACCCGCGTCTGCTTATGGAAAGTACGTAAGCCAGTATTTACCCCGACGTGTGAATACATGGACACTTGGCAGAAGTGAGATATCTAAAGACGTCATAAATATAGAATAAACGCATAGCGTTTTCAAGTAAAAAGATTATTCTACGAGTAGGATTAAGAATGAAACCGACGAGCCTCTGGCGAGTGGGTTTCATTCTTAATCCTACGAGTAAAATATTATTTTTTTTCCTTGAAAACACTGTACGATTATTTTGTTTATCCGATAAATCATTTACAGTGCAGTCGCGGCGAAATCGTGCTGTTACTCGCTACAAAACACTGCGAGAAGTGAGGAGCACATTGGTCCAATTCGATCGACAAGCAAAATTGCTAAAAATAAACAAAGCGCAGTGATACATTTCTGTCAAAAAATAATTCCCCTACAAACTTGAGCAAAAGTTGCAAAAATACGTTTTTAAATGAACAGTGTTTATCTTTCTTATTTTCGTTGTTTATTGTTGATTTTTCGTCGTCGATTCAACTTGAGTTTTATGAACAAAGCAGACGACACGTGCGTTTGTTTATTACACTTTCCTAATTTGGAAAATGAAACATCACTCATCATGCTCCGCCTTTCACAATCGAATTGTATGCTTTTCAACGCTTGGCTTCGATTGATTTACTTTCTGTTTTCTTTGTTAATTGTTGTTCGTTTTATTGTTAGACAGAGTTGAAAGGTGTCATATATTCTAAAACTAAACATTTCAGCGACGGGCAACGTTTGATGAACGTCGGTTCATTTGTCTCCCACAAACGTAAAACAGGTCATGTCAACACGAATGCTGTAGAGGTCAGAGATTAACAAGTCCGTCTCTACCATAGGAATAAATTCTTAAAGTGTTAAACCTACGGGGAAAATTTATCACCCTACTAGCAGCTGCTACTAGGTGAATAAAGCTAAAATTTATCCAAGACTTTTATTGTTCGAGTAAGCATCCAGTGGGATAAAAAAAATTATATTATAGCCTTCTGTTCATAACATCCAAAATTACAAAAGATATTGTCAAGTTATTTAATAAATTGAAGAAACAAAGTAAAGCATGTACTACGAGGAGGCACTAGCGATTAGTAAAACAAATATGCATGAAACATGGAAAATCCTAAAAGCTGCAATAAGTAGGGCCAAGACAGAAGTGAAACTGTCATCCTACTTTAATCACGAACATAAGAAAATTGACAGTCCAGTTAACATTGCTCATGAATTCAATAATTTCTTCAACAATATAGGTAAACGGGCCAGGGAGTCCATTGTGGAGTCAAATAAATCATTTTCTGATTATATGGACGATGACGTCCTTGATAGCTTTTATATCACTCCGACTACAAATAGTTCTACAAAAGTTCTTTCTACTGCCATAATTAAGAAAGCCAATTTTTTTAAAGGATTGTAATGGCTGAACAACCAGCCTCCTTAAAAACACCATCGACCTATTAGTCGACCTAATAACACATATACTCTGAGGACCGCGACAAATCAGCGGCTGGCCAAAGAGTTATTATTATTATTATACTCTCCCAAAAAAGAAAGTGTGCATGCTAAAAAATAACACTAAAAAAAGATATATATCATTTTCATTCATGGAAATTTTTATTCAATCACAGATGAATCAATTTGTGATCAACACGAGAAATTTCATTACGCTACGACGAATACTCTTGGTGCCATGGAGAGTCAGAGACACTAAGGGTAAAACACAAAAGTCACACACTCAATATCTGGTATGACCTCCGTCTGCATCGACTACTGCTGTGCATCTACGTCTCATGGAAGCGAACAAGTTAGCATGGAGGTGTTGTGGGATGTTGTTCCATATTCTGATAAGCTGTCTTTGGAGGTCCACAAGCGTTGACGGTGCATAGGGACGCCGGCGTAGCTGACGTTTCATTTCGTCCCATACGTGCTCAATGGGTGAGATATCGGGCGAATTTGCGGGCCAAGGAAGAACATCCACTTGTTGTTGCTGCAGATACTGTTGAACAACACGAGCTGCGTGGGGTCGGGCGTTGTCCTGCTGTAGAATGACGCCGGGGCCGTGACGTTGCAGAAATGGGACAACAACAGGTGTAAGCACTTCATCACGATATCTGGCTGCATTGAGATTGCCATCAATAATGACCAGCTCAGTTCTGTTACGGGCAGTGATGCCACCCCACACCATGAGAGACCCTCCCCCATAACGGTTTCGCTCCACGACACATGGATCTGCGTAGCGTTCGTTTCGACGTCTGTACACTCTCTGGCGGCCATCTGATGATGAAAGATGGGAACGACATTCATCTGTGAATAAAACACCTCGCCACCAGTGTAAGGGATGCCTGAGATGTTGTCTACACCACTGCAGTCGAGCACGACGATGACGTAACGTCAAAATCGGACGAATTGCAGGTATTCGAGGACGTAAGCCGTATTCTCTCAGCCGGTTGATTACTGTTTGAGGCTGTATCCGTCTCAGGTTAGGGATGTTCCTGGCTGTCATCGTTGCCGTTTGTTGCCGGTTCCGGAGATGGACGACACGGATATACCGATCTTGTGCAGGGGTGGTAACTCGGGATCTCCCGGAGCGGGTCGGTCTCGAACGTCATCATGTTGTGCATGTCTATGGACTAGCCTGTCTACAGTGTTACGGTGGCAGTTCAAATGCTGGGCAACCTCTCTGTGTGTTCTGCCAGCTCTAATCATACCCAGGGCAAGGAGACGTTGATTCATTGTCAATCTTGGCATGCTAATGTGGAGTCGTTTTAACAGCAGCGCAAGTTTGAATGTGAACGATAGGAAGGCCTTACTTTAGTGTTTAAATACCCAAGGATTCACACTGCTGCATGAATTCACAAACGTCCAGCACGTCATTTAACGTTAATGCGATTTTAACGGGGAAAGCTGTTTTTTTGTGTTCAATATAACTTATTCATGAACAGGTTAACACTCTTTACACCTACGAAATTATTTTTGTTGAGTTTGATCAATTTCTGCAATGCGCACTTTCTTTTTTGGGCGAGTATATTATAAACAGTTCAATCCTTCAGTGAAAAGTACCCACACAAATGAAAATAGCCAAAGTAATCCCATTTTTTAAATCCGGTGATAACCGAGACTTTAGTAATATAGACCAGTTAGTATCCTCCCTGTTTGCTCCAAAATTTTGGAAAAAATAATGTATAAAAGACTTATTTACAATAAAAAGAGTAAAGATGTAACTCTGGCTATTTTTCTCGACTTGTCTAAAGCATTTGATACCATAAACCATGATACCTTACTCAGTAAACTTGAAAAATATGGCAGTAGAGTACTCAGTAATGATTGGTTTATGAGCTATCTCTCGAATAGAACTCAATATGTTAATTATAGGGGGAACGAATCCGACAAAGCCGAACTACGCGTTGGAGTGTCGCAGGGACGATTTTGAGTCCAATTTTATTTTTATTATATGTTAATGATCAGCCCCATTCCACCATCCTTCCCCTCCTGTCCTTTGCTGATGACACCACCGCATTTTCCTCCGATAAAGATATTAATCATTTGACCAATTGTGTAAGTAGTGAATTGGCCAAAATCTCTGAATAGTGCTCCATTAATGAGCTCATGTTAAATGCAAAGAAAACGAAATATATTTTAATAAATCCAACACAGAAGGCTACTCTCATGAATTATGACATTTGCATGAACGGTCATAAAATAAACAGGGTGGGGGCAGAAGGAAACCGAATCTTGTTTGAAATTCTTGGGAATTTTAATGGACGATCGTCTATCTTTCAAGTATCACATGGACCAAATATGCACAAAAATTGCACGAGCAAATTATGCATTAAATAAGGTTAAAAAAATACTACCACACAAGGCAATGATTATCTTATATTATGCTCTCATTCATAGTTATATAGCTTAGGGTATACACATATAAGGTAACTCAAAATCTGCAAAGAAGCTCTCCCTTTTACAAAAAAGAAGCATTCTCATTATAAATAACAAACTATACAATGCCCACACTGATCCCATGTTCTTTAGAGATCGTATCCTAAAGATAGAGGACTTATATAAGGTGCAGTCACTGTTATTTGTTTACGATTTGCAAAATACCGCACTACCCGTCTCGTTTAATAATTTCTTCTCGATGACAAATGCAAGATCTAGAATCCCAGGACAATCTTATCCATTAGAAATAAAGCGCACTAGAACGAAGTCTCTAGACCTATTTCCAATATTTGCCTGTCCAAAACTATGGAACGAATTAGCTTATGAACTATGTTCAGTCTGCAGTAGAACCGCCTTCAAGAGGTAATTTTCAAACAAATTTATGGGTGCGAACATGATGGATGTTCACTGTAATAATCCCTATTGTATGGATTGCAGCCGATTCTAAATAAATAAATAAATAAATAAATAAATAAATAAATAAATAAATAAATAAATAAATAAAAAATCTCTTCAACTGCGAAGATTGGAGCCGATAGCTAGTGTCTCGCCTGAGAATCATTTATAATAATGGACATAAACGATTGACTAAACCTGACTTCCACCTATGTTGGGAACATAACTGACTACATGTACTTAACAGCGACGATAAAAGTGACCTTTAAAATCCATGATAAAATTAAAAAATAAAATATCTCGTGTGATACCCAATTGTCTTTCAGGCTCGTCACAGTATTTCTCCCTGCCAAACCCAGCCAAATAGTGTTTGGGATAGAAAGGTATACTGCTCTGGTCAATGGTGGTGGCGGGGAGTCTGAATTACACTGCAGCCATCAAGTCCCATAATAGTCCTGTACCATATTAGTCATGTACCCTCTGTATGACTCAAATAGGTCCAAGTAATATTCAATAGTACATGTTCTCTGTTTAAAGTTTTATAATGTCCAGTACAGTGTTGCAATGGAACTTAAATTGGGGATAACAGGAAGACAGCCAATCTGGCTTTGTTATTCCCCATGGTTATACATATGTGTTTTCATGTAATTTTATCATCATTATTAGTGTTTGTTATAGTGTGTATGTTTACTGTGAAATAAAGAATCAATCAATCAATCAAACCGCTAAATATCACCACTGTTTGCCGATCTCTTCCTGGTCCCCGGAAAATCCACAGTGTGGAATCCGATTCCGTATCACTATGGTACGACGGACTATTTACGGGTGCGTTCGAATTCCCATAATTGGCTGTTCCGGTCGCAGAGAGTACTTTAGTCCGAGCTGGAATAGGTGCGCTCGAACGGCGGCCCGGGTTTGTTTACAGTTTCGTATGCTAGCAACACTTTGTTACGTATTCATGTGCATCGGAGGATTCCCAGGAAGTGTGCACCTGTTACAAAAATAAGTGTAAACAAAATTAGTTCTTTTTTTACTTCAATCCAATTTACAAAAAAAGGTTGGGGGAATTGTTAATGCTAGCGTTGGCATGCGATGTTGAACTATAAATTATATAATACACTTTTTATCGTTACAGTGAAGTGATATGGGTCGTCGCATCACGTCTCGTTAAGGAGATCAGATCGCTGGATCAAACGAGCTACCGCAGACAGCAAGTTTGATCCGGCGATCTGACCTCCCCAACGAGACGTGATGCTACGACCCATATCACTTCACTGTAGCGATAATATGTATTTATTTCTTCGCACCCAAACACCCGTTTCTCTTACCTCATTTCACACTACTGTAATGATTAATGTACCTCATGTACCAACATGTATTATTTTGCATAATCATGGTTAAATATAAATGACTGAGTATAGTTTTGATAGTGGCTAGTATAGTTACGCTAGTCGATCGGTGCTCAGAGCTACTCTGAAGGGGTTCGAATTCCAGTAATTCCCCTTTTAGAGACTTTAGAAGAAATAATCAGTTCTTTTGAATTTTCTCACGACCAGGTTCGTGCAAGTTCAATGCAGATAATAAAGTCTCCTACCATTGATGAATTGGTATATAGTTTTTGTTCATCATGTTATTCTGAAATAGTATCTTAGAATGCACTCTCATTTCTTTGTGAAACATTTCAAAGATCGCATTGCGTAATGAATTACACTTCTGATTAAAACGTGAACAAACTGCACAAATTTAACATGTTTGAAATATTCAAAGCATGAACTCGCGAAATTGTTCCATTGATTGATGGGGTTGTTTTAACTAATCAACTTAGGAAGACCACTTGGCTAGGAAATTATTCTTGAGTTGTGAAGATTCTCTTCAATTTTTCAGACTTAAATTGGAGAATGACAAATGTTTCATGTGGTCTTGTTTAATTTTAGAAAACTAGAAAAAAATAATCTCAATTAGTTTCCGAGTATCAGCTTTTCAGATTTGTTTTTTTAACGGGACATTAATTCATTACTTGTACTGTTACTTTATCGACTATTCCATTTATCTTCCCTCGATAATTGCCTGTGGATACAGGCGATCCTTTAGAATTTATTTATTTATTTATTGGGCAGGCCCGTCGGAACGAAATTTATATTGGGGGGGGGGGGGGTGAACTGGCTGATACTAAATGGGTATGGGGTATCCAGATGCCGAAGGCATCTGGCGCAAGTGCTGAAGGCACAAGCTTTTCGAGGGGGGGGGGGAGGGGGGAGAAAGGGAGGGGGGGGGGGACTCCCCCAGAAATTTTTTTTAAAAGGGCAATCAAAGGAAGCATTCTGGTAGCTTTTGAAGCAAAAACCTCTTGATTTTTTTAAACGGCAAAAGTTGTTTTTTTAACAAAATGTTTCAAAAATCCCTTTAGAACCCCATAACATTTTGGGACAGTTCTCACACCGGGCTCACCTGCAGGCCGTGACCGTATTCCGTCATGCTAAAAAACAGTCAGGCCTTATGGTGGATTCATTAGTTTTATCATTTCGCCAACGGTTGTCGTGGTCTTCTAATCTGCCAAAGGAATTGCTCAAAACGTTTGCACATCAACATATGCAGGTGCATGTTATACATTCAGTGATACGTTCATAATTCTAATCCAGGGGCGTAGTAAGCTAATTTTATTTGGGGGGGGGGGGGTAGGACCTATATTCCGATGATTCGACGCGTCATCCGAGCGACGAGTGGGGGTGAACACAAGAGGGGATATCCTCCGTCTCGTCGGTGGGGGGAACATTTTCGAATTCAAGATGTAAAAACATGCATTCTGGTTGATTCTGAGCAAATAAATCGTATATTTCTATGACGCGAAGCGTCATCCGAACCGCGAAGAGGCGAGTGGGGGTGAGCACGAGTGGGGGTACCTCCCCGTCTCGTTTTAATTTAAGATGTACAAATATGCATTCCGAGTGATTCTGAGCAAATACATCGTCAATAAAGAAATACGTCAGCTCTCTGATCAATTCAGCGTGATTTCCGAGCAGAATGACAGGAATAGTGAACATGCAATGAATTACCCTGTGGTTGGTTGGGGTTTAACATCGCTTTCCACAATTAGGCGAAAACACGACTGTCAGTTGTATTGGTGGAAGAAAGCTCACATGGAACCCACTCAATCCAGTAATCATTAACAGCAATGTCGGAATATGGTAACCAGTGGGCATCCCGTGTGGGGAAACCACCAACCCAGCCCAGTGAAGCCTACTTTTGACAAATTTGTGGGGGTGGGGGAAATATCTCCCTTACCCCCCCCCCCCCCCTGGTTCCTACGCCACTGTTCTAATCTGAGTTAAATAATGTAATGTCCAGTTTTATTCAGATTACATCGGTTGCTCCCATCATGGATAAACTAACGACGAAATATGAGTAAATTATTGGGGGGGGGGGGCTGCAGTCCCCAGCCCCCCCGGGTCCGACGGCCCTGTTGGGGTTATAGACACTTTCGTCAGCAAGGATCACCTCGTGTCAGATAGTTTTACGGATGGGGGAAGCCGAAGTACCCGGAAAGAACCACCGAGCAACGCCGAGCAACTGCCAGACTCCCAAACGTACTAACTAAACACAAGCAGGGTTAGCATTGGTTAAAGACAAGTGCACTATCGACGTGCAGTACGCCTTAGTACATAACGCCACCGTGCCCCCACATGGGCAACCGGGATTAAGTGCCTTGCACAAGGACACAACGCAATGACCACAGAGCCGCCGTGCTCCCATCCTTTAGAATAGATAGTTCAAGGAAATCGCAGAATGTTTAATATTTGTGATGCAAAATAGTATTAAAATTAGAAACGTTGAAGCCACACGGCAGGAATTAACAAACAGGGACAGGGACCCCCCCCCCCCCCTCCCCCCCCCCCAAAAAAAAAAATTATAGCGGGCGCCAGTACTTCAGCAGAGAGATTGCCATGCCAATAGACAACGTGTGGTTGCTAGTTGTAGTAGTAGAATCGGGAAATCATGGGAAGGTTTTCCGGACTTGAATATATGTTCCTATTAATTGATATTTAGTTAAGGCTTGGCTATAAATCATGTTTTGGTACTAAATTAAAGGGTTGAAGTGCAGTTGGAATTCTTTAATTACCCAAAACCCAACGAGTTAATCGTTTTTGTGCCACGGCCGATCTAATCAGCCAAGGATCTCCAAATTTTCTGGAGTTTCAATCGTAGGGCAACTGGTATTCTCCTCTGTGACACACTACAGTAAAGACCTCAAAGAATGAATAACAAGTTTTGAAATTAGTATATCCATTGCTTCTAATCTTTATAATGTGCGTATGAACGCACGACGATCGTTGAATTAATTGCGACGAACCTTGACCAAGAATTTTATACATTCGATTGAACATTCACGTTCCGTTGCTGCTCTATGATTTATCAATTTCGAACTCTTCATCTCCTCTCAGTTTTCTCTGTTTTTATCACTTCATTTTTCTCCAGAAGTTATTATCTCCTTACAAAGGGTATTTTATATAACACTGTTGAAGTGTCGTGATGTCATTCCTCAAGATTGCACTTATACACTAACTTGTAATTTCTGTAATATGTATCTGAACTATAATTTGCGATGTTGTGTGTGAGTTTATTCTGTAAGTCCTTCTATATTGTCCACCAAGTCGACAAAGCTCAGTCATGAGAGTGTTAACTGGGTGAACTGGGTGGAGGTTCCAAAGAGAGAAAGAGGGGTAGTATGGGGTGACAGTTGGGTATCTGGGATAAAACAACCCTACGTTCTGTCTGTTCCCTAACTTCTCCTGCATTGTCTTCCGAATCGCTATCGCACGTGACTGTACTCACCTCAGTTCAGAAAGTGTCAGGCTTGGCAATTTCAGGAGAGCGATTTTTTAGCTCTCCTTACTGCCCTCCTGAATGAATTAAGGAGAGCGAAAAATTGCCCTCCTAAATATTTTGGTCTGGGATGACTGAGATTACATGTATTATGCTCACATTAAATTTTTGTTGTAAAGCAAAAATGTAATTTAACTTCGAAGTCACATAACATCACGTAATTTCATTTTAAAAGTGGTTTAGTGGTAAGAGGTAATGGCTGCAACCATACCCAAACACAGTTGCAATCATTTGAAGTAAAATGGGTCTCAGCAATATTTTTTTTCTGTCAGTTTCAAGTTCAACAACTGACATCACAGTTTGAGGGGGTAATTATTCAAGGAATATTGACACTATAATATACTACCATTACTACAATCCTGTCACTTGAAGCACTTGCACCAGGATGTGACTGTAGATTCAAGCCTTGGGGGGTTTAAGGTGGTAGTGGTAGGCGTATGACTTTCTTGGACAACAGGTCTGAGTACACACACAGGTCTTGTCAAGTGTGTGTTCGGTTGTTGAGTGAGACATCCAGATGTCTAAGAGATTTCGCTTTACCTTAATAAAATCACTGATTTAGTCTGTTGGTTTTAGTTTCAATGAGTCCGTTCAACTGGATACTTAAAATGCTGTGTAAAGCTAATTGCTCGCCTAAGCTGATTGAGGAGAGCGATTTTTTGCCCTCCTGCATTTTTCAGAATGCCAGGCCTGAAGTGTCACTACGAGATTAAAGCTGACATACACGAATTACAAAGATGTGGTTTGGAGAGTAAAAGAGTATTTCTAGAAATGTCTTTGACTATCTCCTTTGATTTATCATGGTCTACTTTCCGTCTTTGGTGGATGAACAAACTGGTATGAAAAAAATAAAGAAAAACATCTTCCAGCAGCGAACAAAATCTCAAATAGTCTGTCTCCGAAAAGCCAGTTATACACTTCATTGGTGCTTGGGAAGATTAGAAAAGAGAAATATTTTGATGACCAATAATAATTACGCACTCCGCCAGATAATGCATACATATAGGCATACACGGAGGGGCTTTTCTTGGTCAAAGTTTGATTCCCTGAAGATAAAAAATGAAAAAAAATCTCCATTCACTCCAATTTAAGAAAAAACAGTCTGGTGATGAGCTATGCATTTACCCCCTTAGGAACCCCAGGAATTGAAGCAGTACGTGTCTACTTTCGTAAACAAGCTTTGTTTTACTTGCAAAATAAGACCCATTCACCAATGTTTGGGCAACATGGGTATAAAAGATTAACAAAACTTGAGTTTATCTCACTGCTGCAGTTACGATTAGCCAATGTGCAGAAATATGTGACCTTAAACACGAATAAATAAAGAAATGATTTATGCATTTATTTTTTATGACCTTAACTACTAGTTTATCGCAACGATCGCGGTCTTAACCCTTTACCCAACGCAGACGATATCAAAATTTGTTATTTTAAATGTCATTTTTTTTAAATTTTTCACAATATTTCAACAAAACCATATCATGTGACCCCTCGTTGGAACGAGGTCGACGAGCTCGTTCCAACGAGGAGGTCACATGATATGGTTTTGTTGAAATATTTTGAAAAATAATATTTGTTCAACTGCTGAATTTGCATATTACGAGGGCGGATGCGGCCGATTCGTTGGGTAAAGGGTTAATACACAGCCTCTCAGAATACAGAAAAGAAATTTCGAGTGATAAGAGTTGCGTAATTTCATTGTTGTATAACCGTGGGGGAAATATAACCGTGGGGAACGACCGTCGATATCTGCTGTGAAACAATGGTGTTCAACTGATGACTCTGAGACAAATTAAAGATGATAACAATTTAAAAGCGAATCTGGTATTCCAAATATCTAACAGCAATCAACATTTAACAACTGGTCTTGTTGGATATCCGAACAATATCACTGTAATAATAGCTCATGGGATTTCCCAGTAAAATGAAGCAGAGTAACGTTTGGAAATCCAAACTATAACTGAATTCTTACTTGTGACCAAGGCTATATATACAATACAATAAATGAGTTATGTCACAACAGGTTTACATGATTTTAAGATTAATGTAAGCTTTCACAGCGTCTTAATCAGGTGCCTGATTAACTTACTGAATAGACCTCAAATAAACAATAGAGGGAAGCAATGAATAAAGGCAACTTGTTAACAACTTATATGAGAGAGGCTTGTGTCACACGATGAATGAAAAAATATGCCAAGTTTAAAACAATTGAAATTAAATTGCGCAAAATGAGAATAGTAGATTGTGAATGCAATCTAATAACAGCAAATTTGTCTTTTTGTTACGAAAGTTTATCATGGTCTGTACACGCTCTGGTGATATAATCTCTGCCGCTCCAATTGATGCGACCCGCAGCAACCATTAAAATTGTAATGTCCTAAAGTTCCGAAATACAAACAATTATGGTCGCTTGTACCGATGATGTCTCTTACGTTCAGGAGTTCCTGGTCTTGACAAAGTTGGACGAAGGCCCGGGATTCTATTCTGATTGTCCCGGATGTACTCTCGGGCTGCTTCGTCCAACTCACAGTCTTTAACCCATGAGTTATCAGCATATGAGTGGTCTCTCCATTTAATCAGATACTGAAGGCCAAATTGCACAGACCTACAATATCTGATCACAGTCTCAGTAACTCTTTTTGGCTGTACAGTGTTTTTCGGACGGCTGTTGACGGACAGACCTGACCACTCCTCTCGGGGCGTCTGAATTGAAATACTTTTCATCTGAGGGGAACATTGAACAGGCGTGTTGGTGGAAGTTGGTACTGCGTTGACACTGACGTCGACTTTTAATTGGGGATTATAATAAGTTTGAGTACTCACTGAGTCCTTGTTGATGTGTTTGTCTGTTCCCGTAAACATACTTGAAGAACATACTCTTACTTCTGGCGATTTGTTGGAGCTCGATGGACACGGACTGTTCTGATATTGGGAAGTCTGTTGTTGTAGTTGTTCGATGTTTTTCCTTTTGTTGTAGTCCGTCATACGTCGCTCATCTCGTAGTTTCTTTGCAGTGGATTTTTGCATTGGTTGTTTTTTTCCATGACAAAATCAACGTGGTGGAATTCTCACCAGTTTGGAGAGTCCATTGCATCTTCATTTTATCCAGATGAAGATTGTCAAGGATTGTCTGTATATTGTCTGGCAGTTTGTTGTTGAACATCTTTATACTAACAATTGGAGGAACGTGGTACCTGGATCGTTTGGACAAGCTAAAAAGATGTCCAGCCGCGGATTCTCTCACCAAATATAACCGTGGGGAAAATATAACCGTGGGGAACGACCGTCGATATCTGCTGTGAAACAATGGTGTTCAACTGATGACTCGGAGACAAATTAAAGATGATAACAATTTAATAGCGAATCTGGTATTCCAAATATCTAACAGCAATCAACATTTAACAACTGGTCTTGTTGGATATCCGAACAATATCACTGTAATAATAGCTCATGGGATTTCCCAGTAAAATGAAGCAGAGTAACGTTTGAAAATCCAAACTATAACTGAATTCTTACTTATGACCAAGGCTATATATACAATACAATAAATGAGTTATGTCACAACAGGTTTACATGATTTTAAGATTAATGTAAGCTTTCACAGCGTCTTAATCAGATGCCTGATTAACTTACTGAATAGACCTCAAATAAACAATAGAGGGAAGCAATGAATAAAGGCAACTTGTTAACAACTTATATGAGAGAGGCTTGTGTCACACGATGAATGAAAAAATATGCCAAGTTTAAAACAATTGAAATTAAATTGCACAAAATGAGAATGGTAGATTGTGAATGCAATCTAATAACAGCAAATTTGTCTTTTTGTTACGAAAGTTTATCATGGTCTGTACACGCTCTGGTGATAGTTGTACGCTATTAGAGAGTATAGTCCCTCGACAAGTAATTCTCTAAAATACTCTATCGACATGCGATTTAAAATTTGAGACTCAACTCAATTCGATTCGATATCTCAAAACCATTTCGACTCTAAACCAAAACTTTAGATTGGTAGTTCCCCACTCGGTGGTGTTTAACATTTTTCACACAACAGTTCCACTAACAGTTTGAATAATTTGACTTTTATTTATTTAATCTTATTTGTTTTACAAGGATTGGCGAACAAGTTATGCAACTTATATTAACGCCTCTCCTTGGCCCAATGGCGTAGGTGTGTGGGATGACCTTCATAGCGGCAACTTTGTGGCCTGGCTCTTCTCGAAGACTTCGAAGGGATCTTCAGCCTGCACGGAGTGTGTCTCTCTCCGCACAGAGGACAGCCATTTTTCGTCCCCACCCGATAGGACGGTACGCTATGACAGCATCAACCCCACAATTGATGGTGGCAGAGAGTGTTCGGACACCTCGAGAACTTTGACTTTGACTTTTAATAATACCGTATCAAACTTGCATGTTTGGCCGATGGATCCAAAGTCATGGTTTCGAAGACAGATTAACTCACAAACAGAACTGAATGAAAATTGTGTATATAGAGGTCGGTGTAGTTCATTCGCGTTATAATAGGCTTTAAGTGGAAAGACACCTGGAATGTTATTCTTATTCAGGCAATATTACAGTTTTCAAAAAAACGCGAGTTGAGTAATGGGTAGACGTCGGCAAAGGGATGATATATTTGACAATCCAATAATTGTCTTCAATAAATTATATATTACCTGACTTGACAACTAATGTCACACATTGATAGAATGAGCTGGTGAAAAAGAACCATTAGACTGAGTAGTGTCTAGAAATATACAAAAACATATTATTGGACGATTCGTTATCTCAAAATATGCATCGGACGAACGGAACGAAATTGTCAACATGGATCATTTTAAAGTGTAATAAATTATTGATTTGTTTATGGCGGATACATTTATTTCTGTAGTATTTATGGCACGTGGTATCGCCAAGAAGTAAAATCGCGAAATTACGACTATATATTATTGTCTTATCGCGCAGTATGGTGTAATCTATTAAGTTCTTTTGTGTTGGAATGGAAGTAAGTCTTTAGCCAAACAATCCCTCACTCTACCAGAATTTTTTAGGCTGCAACACATTCACTCTAAAATCAGTTGGATTAAACAAATCAACCCAAATGAACTTGGTTGCCCGAATATGAACCCCAATGGTTCATGTGCGTTGATTTTTAACCCAACTGATTTTAGTGTTGATAACAGAGTGTTGCTGTTGTGCAGAAAGTCATAGTGAAAATCGATACTAACTAATCGTTCGTTTAATTTCCATTTATTTTGAAAATGTTTTTTTATCTATAATTGCAAAATCACTGACGTTTTAGTTCGTGGATTGTTTTTTTAAACAACGTTGATGGACGTCACACCGTAGCTCTATCAACAGCCTCAACACTTTACTCTGTTTTATTAGTTGCTGTAACACAACGGTTCACCAGGCCCCACAATGGCTCTAGCAGACCTTAGTGGATCAAAGACTTACAGAAAATATGTGATTGCCTGACTCTATTTATTAAGCTTTTGATATCCCTGAAGCGATCACTTAAATCGCCTTGGCCATATACCCTCTTTTTGACATCATCGGCGGTTGATTTCAAAACCGACTTTCGCTGACATATCAAAATCTGTCCAACAACGTTGCTGTCTGTGTTCTTTAGTTTTTCATTATTCAAGATCACTTGCACGAACGTTTTCTCCCTTCACTTGCTTTTGTCTCTGAATATTCTTTAAGGGTATGCCATTTTAAAAAAAATTAACTTGCCATTGCAAACGTTTACAAAATATTTATGAAATTTTCAAAGGAAAATTTTTAATTGTATTCCAGTGTGAAAGGAATGGAAGTCAGTAGGTGATAAATGAGAGTATACTATCACTTGTACATGTACGTGTACAACATACGCACACGATGCGTTCACCAACGTGGAATTCAGTGTTAAATCACACGCTTGTTCACAAAAACTGTACATGATTTTGAATCCGCTCATGTACAGTCAGTGACTCCTAGATCGCGCTTTTAGCGTTCAAATACTCGTGGTGAACGCATCATGTGCGTGTGTTGTACATCTTCAGTTGTATCGTGTACGTGATTTTTGGTCTACGTTCGCATCGCAGATCAGACCCACCGATCCATCGTCGGCGAACGCGAGCGAAAGCATAAGATTCTGGCTCATCATCAAAAAACAGTTTTTGCAATTCTAAATCAGTGATTCTGAACTCTCAATTGCTTTGGTACAGATGATTTAGAACTCTCCCTTGTTTTTGAGGCGGTCACGTTTTTGATTGATATAAATATAGAGGAGAAAAAAAATATAAATAAATAGTTATTTAGAAAAATAAATATATCAAATCGAATAGATAATAAAAAAAAATACGTAAATCATGAGCGCTTCCCAGATGATTAGAGCGAGGTTTCTTTTAAACATGCTGATGAGAGCATACGCAATCTGCGTGAACGAACAACTACGTCCCATCTTGTTAGAACGATGCGTCGGATGTCGGGATCATCTAGACTTCGATCACGAGGATCATTCGTGTCTGACGATGGAAAGGGAAGATATGGTCGTCATGTATTTCGAACCGGCGTTCGAACGCGTTAAATTCGACGATGTGATCACGTTTTGGAAGAGATTAGTCTTCTGTAAGGATCGAGACAGGCCCACAGATTCGGAAGAACTGAAATTGGCGCGTAGAAGTTTGACTTTAGAAGACAAGGGATGCATCAAGAAATTATTGCTGAACGAAGCATACGTCTAAGTTTTGTTTTTCGTTGATATAAAAATAAGGGAGAGTAGAAAATAAAAAAAAAATAAATGCACACATAAATTTTTTATCTAATATTAGAAAGAAAAAACACAAAAAAAATGAGAACCAGAAATAAATTGAATCCGGCGTTAGTGGACGACGAGGACGAGAAGCCGAACGGCGCCTTGCCGACGGCGCCGTCGCTAGAAGAAAGAGAAAGAGGAGAGAGGTATCGCATCGATCAAATCAATAGAATCCAAGAATATCTGACTCGAGAGAGAGATTCTCGTCGTTCCCCCAAGAAGAAGTATTCGCGTTTCGTGAAATTCGTCAACGGGATCGACACGACGCTCATCGCGATTTCCATGGGTTTACACGCGGCCGGCATCGGATTGTTGTCGACCGCGGTCGCCATTCCGATCGTGTTGACCGTGGAAGGAGTGACCTCG